>CM076576.1:300265581-300503235 GCA_034641835.2 Pinus albicaulis | reverse complement strand
TATGTATTCTTATTAACACGATTCCTATACTTTTAGGTTGTTTGAACATAAATCAAAGGGAGTGGACCCCAATGGACAAATATTGTATGGACATGATTTAATTTATTTATTTATGAAAAATAAATAAAATGGTGTGCACTATGGCCGATAAATTAAGTCACTTGCCAATCCATGAGGATGAATTGACAACAAATCTAAGAATCTTTCAAAAATCATGAAGAAATTAATTTAGATTTGAGGAGGAATCTAATTTCTAATGAAGAGGAGTAGTTGGGGAAGGAGTAAAAAAATTTGGAAAAAGCCGAGGAAAAGCTTAAGCGACTTTAAAGAATCCCAAAAGGGAAGCCTAGGCAAGCGGGAATAAAGCATCACGGAAGCTGGTGCGAGAATTGGAAAGCTTTCTTTGGGGAAACACCCAGGATAAGGTGCTCAGGCTTGATATCTTAGTCTGATCTTAGAGGATCTCAGCTCGGGGGTGAGTTCTGGAGATAAATGAAATCTAAGGTTGGGAGGACTGGTCATAGTAGAGGTATGCATGCATAATTTTGGAGATTCCTGTAAGTCTGTATTAAACATATCCCTGTTTTATGAATTGTGATGTTATAGTTCATTATGCAATTTATGAATTGTGATGTTATAATTCACTATGCAATTTATGAATTGTGATGTTATGGTTCATTATGAAATTTATGAATTGTTATGTTATGGTTCATTATGCAAATTTTAGATCGATTAATTGTTTAGTAACTCATGTAATGGCAACCTAAAGCTATTGATAGCAGAGACAAATGGTTGGATTATAGGGATGAGTACCTTGTAGTAATGAAGTTAGAGATGGTAGATCATTTGAACAGCTAATCTAATAACTAGGTACAGGGGTAGCTTGCTGTCTTTTAAAGGGATATTTAATTGCTGTGTGTATAGACAGAAAATGTTAACAAAACAGTACCCATGAACAACAAGTACCAAATAACTAAACCTATCATAACAATATTGATGGCACAGAATTCCCTGTAACCAATAACAAAAAATAGGAAACAACTAACCCTGTGATAGCAGTATGGGGTTCAGTATGTCAGCTATGTTACAATGGAAAGAATTGTAGAATTAAGAATTTAAATGATTCTATTAAATGTAAGTGTAAACATATGAAAGCATAAGTTGAATCCTAACTAAGTACGAGGATCTAACACTAGGGATTCTAAACTATCCAGTTCAGTATTCTCTACCTCCATTTGATTGAAGCAAGAGGATCTGTATCCTAGTTTTCCCATGGAATAGTTGAATCTGCACCACAGTGTCAAACCTGTTGAATGTTTGTAACAGTAAAATAAGGGGATAATCCTATTGAACATTTAGTGTGTGATAAAAGTGTGTGTGAGGGAAGATTGTAAGCATATGTAAAAATACAATGAACAGAGCATCTGTTTACCGTCCATATAAACTGCTGGGAAAGTAGTGGGAGCAATGGAGGTTAACTGAGTATAGATAGATGTATGCGTGGAGGCATACATCTATACCTCGATGCTGCAACTTTAAAATGTTGAAAATTTTATAAGGCTTACAAACTGGAAAGTTTGAGGAAGGGCCTATTGATGGGCTAGAGTTGGTCAAAACTCTGAAAAACTGACCTGAGAAATACAAACTAATATATATATAGATATATAAGTCTTTTTTTTTAGCTAGGGCATAAAGCCGAGTATATCCAAGTTTATGATGTATGGGTAAGAAGCTAGGTTTGGGAGACGTGACAAATGGTATCGGAGCAAAGTTCAAAAATTGGGCAAGACATGTGCTCACAAAGAAATAATAAACTGTTATAAAATTTATAAATATTAAAAATATTACTTCAAGTATACAAATATCTTGGATATACTTTCAGGTATACTTGCAGGACAGTCACTATCCCTGCAGAAATATAGCTAAAACGCGAGGCAAATCATGTACTCACACAGAAGTATCTGTTGTTGGAAAATTTTGCTAAGGTTAAAAAAATAAATTTTTTGAACAGTAAACAGTATTGAAGGATATAACTGCAAAACTTAACCAAAGGGGACGAGCTACGCTATTAAGGAGGAAGACATAATCATAAAGGAAAGCGTAAATGCCTCTAAACAGTAGTCTAAGAAATGGGTATGTGCACCAACTAAAATGTTTTAGAGTTATATGGAGGTTCTCATGTGTAAATAAAGTTTTTCTTTAACGGGTTAGTTAAAACTTTGGGAGGTTGGTCATTTGCAGATTTTGGTATGTTCTGAAAATTTTGTTATTCTATTTTCTGATGGTATGAATAGACTACATATAGAAAAAAAAAATTTAATTAAATGGTGTGTTGATGTTAGTACTACATTGAACAGATTCTGTTTAGTTGTAGACCAGAAATCCATAGAGTAGAAACTCCAGAAGCTCTAAACCAAGGTCGGTTTAAATCTGAAGTTACTTAGCCTCTACAGATGATTAATTATTGTTGTGTTCCCTGTAGACACAAAAGTGATATTATATGCTTATGTGTATGCTAGAGAAACATTATAGCAGAACTAAAGTTACAGGTTGAAAATCTAAAAGAAGAAAGTAACAACATTAGAATACGACATTCGAAATTGTGCTAGGGAAAGAGTAACCCTACCTTATAGGATTTTTATAATGATTATAATTGTATCAATTTCATTTCTAAATCTACCTTTAGTCATTGTATCAAGTATCATAGCCAAAAGATTTAAATTATAGTTAATGACCTTTATTTAAATCACCATCGATTATCTATAGAGAAAAAAAAATATAGGAGCCTAATAGCTCTTATAACATCTTGCATGCACATATTATTGGCACATCTATTTTTAACCTTGGAATTAACGATTATAGAAACTATAAGGTGTATGGCTTTTTACAAAAAAAAAAATTCCTCCAACCCTTTGGAATAAATAGTATGGCTATAGATTTCATGTATAGGCAATTAACAACATTAGATATAAGTATGAAGCCCAAATATCAATCGGCCTTTGTAAATATAGAATATATATGAGCTATATATATATATATATATGGACTGGTATGTCAAAAGGGGAGATACCAACATTAAATAGATATATGAACTCCTATAAATCAAAAAAAAGAAATTCTAACCACGAATCATATATATGAGTTATCTATGAACAATAGGAAATGCCGAAACGAATCGTGTAGGTATTCAGGCAAAAAAATAAAAGAGGAAGTTAAATATGTGTGAAGTTTACATATAAGGCACAAATCGAAACTTCGAGTGGTGAGACACTATATATATACATAAAATTAAATCAAAAAGGAAAACCCAAAATGTGAAGGGACTTCGGCGCGTAGGTAAGGGAAATAATACGATTTAACAACTGTGAGAATTGTTTACGCGAGGGCGTAATACGGTTAACTCTGCCTGTACAACAATAAAACGATTTTCATGTGGGAAACTTTGAAATGCCAAGTAGATCAAAACATAACGAATCCATGAGGGTAGAGAGATGATTTTAATACAGAAGGGTAGGTTAACGAAAAAAATTCCAGGACCGAGATCCGTTCGGCTCATCTCGGATGAGGTGACCTGGGCGACCTCGAGCCCATACCTGCGTAGACAAATAGGTCAAAAGAAAATTATGCCGAATGAAATCAGGGCAATATGAAATCTATTACATGGCTGTTAGTGCCGGAATCGATAATTAGAAACGAGCAACACGGGATAACCGATGTAGAAAAAACTCAACAATAATAATAGAAACAGAAACGACATGCCATCCACAATATTGCCAAAGTTGAATAGTTCTGCTTTGGTTATTAATCGGAGTGAAAATAGAAAATTCCATAAATATAATATACTCTTTCCATTTGTCATAAATATATAAAGGCGTGACAAATTCTGGGTATAGGAGGCGTAATGAGAACTAGGGTTCAGGTGTAACAGGTGAATTTCCACTGCATTTTATAAACATCATTCACAGAAATAAGCCAGAGGGAAAAGGGCGTAAAAGGGTTGGAAGAGTGGAGGAACACTTCTGCACCAACTCACCTGAAGTCAACCTGCGTTAAACAGAAGGATAAGCTGAATGGAAAACGTGTTACCATAGAAATACTACCAAATGGAATCCCCTTCAGTTATTGAGGAGATAACAGCCGAATAGAAATGAAAACGACAACACACGATCACATGGGGCCACGGAGTCGTCCCTACTACCTCCCTTAACTCCGTCTTGCAGCTACGGAGGCAGAATCTTAGTCCATTTACAGGAATGATTGAAACAAAATATGTGACCCTCTGCAATAATAGCCGCGCCCAATCGTTCTTTGAAGAATCGATTCCGGGGCCATCTGTACATAATGATCGCTGGAAACAAAACAAGTCAGTGGGGCGTATAGGTAAAAACCCAAAGAATAACTATTAAAAACTCCATATAAATTGTATATGAGGAAATCTGCAGGCATTTCAACTAGCTTGCACCGCGGTAAGCAACATGAAATCGGGAATCTGCAAAAAAAAAAAAAAAAAAGCCACACAGCAACCTTGTAAAGCATGACAAGAATAGCTCACAAAAACAAAACGCAATCAACCCGCCGTGCTTGGAGCAAATAGGGGAAAGAATTCCTTTTTATAACTAAACGTCGAGCGGCTTGGAGTAAATAAAACAAGCAAATAAAAGCGCTAAAAGAATAGTAAGGATCCGGGCAATGGAGGGATTATAGTACAAAACAGAAACCCTAGAATGAAATCAACCATCGTACGTGGGAAATCTCATTCTGGAATGAACGCAGCGACCCCACGTTTTGACAAAATACCAAGGGGGATTTCACGAAGTCCGTGGCACAGCCACCTCTGTACACATCGATAGGTTAAATATTTGTTTAAGGTTTCAGGGTACCAGGCCAGCAGATTGCCGGCGAATGCATTCATACCGAAGTGACCTTTTCATCTTTTCTATCCAGCGATTGATGAAAGGTGTTTTCAGGGCAAGAGCTGTGGTACGAATGTTGAGCAGAATCGTCCCATTCTTGACTAGGTAGCACGCAAAGCTGCATTCTGAAACCTTGAGGCGACGGAGGGTAGGGCGCGTGCCCCTCTCCTATCCAAAGGACGGATTTCGGATTTGTACAATCTTCAAACACACAGACACGTAGCGATATCTCAACAAAAACCACCGTCCGTCATTCATAAACCTGAGATCGAAAGTATTCGGCGCTGGCAAGTACATGTCAGTAAAGGGTAAGGAACCATGAGTTTAGGGTTTGAGCTGATCCAAACTTATTGATCTCCCTGTTGTATGTTTCGAAATCGGAAATTACGTCTCATAACTTACCTATACAAAGCCGATATAAAACTGGTTAGACACGTAAAACCCTATCATGGTATACCAAATCAGCGAATGCACGGTGCACTATTGGTTGACCACTGTCGTATGTATATCTGTCGAAGAAAGCTCTCATGTCACGACTTTGAACATAAGAATGGATACGAAGATAAAATAATTAGAGACGCGTTGAATGAAATTATTGATTTCGATTTTGTTAATGGATTTAAGTAGATGGGGCCCAAAAGGGTAATTTAATATTTCACAAAGTATATATATATATATTTTGGCCAGAAAGGAGAATTTAATAGTCCACAAACTAGATATATATATACCTTTTGGGATATACGGATGTTTAACACTATAGAAAAAAATTTGGGAGATATGACAAATATATGCTTAATCATCGTTTCTTGAAGTTTAAAATTTTGGGAGACTTGTTAATGATAAACAGAATTTCAAATGATAAACCGGTGGGGAAAATCATTTAACGTTGGTTGATATGGTGGGAACATATCTACTCATAAAGGTTTCATATGTTCATTATATATATAACGACTCCCTTAGACTATATTATAATTAATGTGAACATTATATATCCCTTTATTACCTTAGTTGTAATTAAAGTATGGTTAAATGATTGGGTATCATGGGATCGAAAGGGGTAATATATCCATTTCTTACATTATATGTAATGAAATAATAGTTATAGGCTTTTGTATCATGGGAGTTAAAAAGGGTAAGGTATTCCTTTTATGTTAGGTGGATTTTAATTAAAGTAGACTTTAAAGTTTAATTTAAAAGGGGTGGAGTTTAAATTAAAGTAAATCTAGTAAAATAATTGTTGAAGAAGTGGATTTTATATAGGGTGGACTTTATATATATGTATGGTGGATATATATATATATATATATATATATGCGGTGGATTCTATATATGTGGTGGATTATATTTATATATGGTAGATTTTATATATACATGATGGAGTTTATATTATATATATATATATATTGAGGATTATATATATATAGAGTGGATCTATATATATATATATATGAAAAAGAGTGGAGGATTTAATGATATGAAATATCATATAACAAAGAGCTTTATAAAGAAAATTTTATATGTTTCACTCTATTGGAATATATATACAATGTGGTGGAATTGAGCATAAATAATTATCTGTGCAAGAATATATATCTATAGAAAAATTAACCTTCAGGATAAGGTTACGAAATGGATATATGAAATTAAAACTGAAGAAAAAAATAAAAGTCGGAGTGTTAATACAACTAAATTAGAATTTTATTAATATTCGTTATAACAATAAGTTGATTAGAAGCATGAAAGGATATAAATGAATAATTGTGGGGTGATATATGTTCCAAAAGACGGAAAGTTTATATTGGAATATATAGAGAAAGGTGGATAATAGAAAAATGACAATTTATATTTAAAAGAGGTATGTTAAATATAAGTTGTAAATTCTTAATTAACTATTAAATATATATATATATATATATATATATATATATAATCATTATCATAAGAAATGATAGATTAAAATGAAAGAAATTGCACGAGAGGCATAAGTTAAATCTACAATTAACATTATAAATATAGGTGATCTTGTTATAATGTTAACTTCATTGAGTTTACTAGAAAAGTGGAATGACATATTTTACCATATGGCTGAAATATTATTACTCTAATTATGGTGAAAGGAGTAACAAACCCTACTGAGGTAGAAAAAAAATTGGATGCTGGTAATTGGTAAAGTTACCAGGATGATTTTTGAAGTCATGGATATTTAAGTCATGACTAAAGTATGTTGTAAATCAGTTCATGTGCATGGAAAATAACGAAGTGGTAAGCTTGAGTACGAAATGAGGTCTAAATAGTGGTTAAATAAGTGATAGGGGATTATTACATAACAGGGAAATAGTGTGAAATCATACAGCTACAAACCCAGAGAAAAGAGGATGAGATGTATTTGGACTTGGGTGTGGGGAAAACCCATGAGATCCAAATTTATTCACGTAAGTTTTGAACTAGTGGATACAATTCATAAAAGAGGTTAGAGGAAAAACTTTCATGGGTGAAGTAAGAATTGAATTATAGACATTATTAACGAGTCTAGTTATTACTAATTAAATTGATTGACTAACAAAAGAAAACAATGAGAAGATGCTGGAAGTACAGCTATGAATTGAGAAAGGGTAAGAATAACCATGCATATGATACAATTGTTTTCTTTCATTTATGAGTACTAATGAAAAGTTGTAAAATTGTTTAGCCAAGTGTGTAATAGGAAATTGTACACTTTGGAAACAAGGAGGAAAAAAAGGTGAAGATAAGTGCAGATAAATCACCTAGAAAATCAAGAAAAGCTAAACTGGATCAAGTTTGCGTGAGGAGAGAATCTCACTGAAAAACAAGGAAGGATAAGTAGTGTATTAAAAATGCACTAAATTATTATGAACCTGAACGGTTTGATTAATAACTGAATTTCTTAAGTTTATTGAAATACAGAAGGTTGTTGTGGATTATCAATTGTATGTACCTGATATTTCTTACATTGGTATGAATTGTGGACAGAGAAACCAGAATAAAAGATCTTCCAGACAGACCTCTTGCAAAGAAGTAGGAAGAAAATCAACTGCATAAGGTATCATTAAATAGAGTGGAAGCAGGAGAGTACACTGCTGGAAACTAAACAAGGACGAAGAAGAAATCTTCGTCAAAGTTGAAAAATCAACGTTAAAGTGTAACACCGAGGAAGGTGTTGGAAAGGGGGGGAACAAATGGCTTATAAAATAGCCTTACCCTTGCATATTAAATTTCATGATGTGTTTCATGTCTCCTTGTTGGAAAAAAATAATATTTTTTGTACATGATGCTTCTCACATTATTGATTGGAATGTGATCCAGGTGGAACCAGAAGAGGAATACCTTCGAGAGCCGCTTCAAACTTGAGAGCGGGAAGGAATCAAATTTCGAAATCGAACAGTAGCTAGAGTAAAGGTGCAGTGGGGCACTTTACTGCTGAAAAGGCTACATGGAAAAGAGAAGCTGCGATGATGGAAAAGTATTCATCTTTATTTTCAAAATAAACTAAGTAGATAGTTGTCAACACCGAGGACGGTGTTTGTTTTCAGAGGGGGAATATCTCACACCCCCAAGTTCTGTGCTTTTCAAATTAGACATTTGAACATAAATCCAAAGGGGAGTCGACCCCAATGGATAATTATTGTGTGGATGTGGTTAATTATTTATTTATGAAAAATAAATAAAATATTGTGTATGCACTATGACCAAATGAGAAATTGAGATCACATGCCTAATCCATGAGGATATGGAAAAGGTAAAGACTTTCCCCAAAATCTTTCAAAAATCCTTGAAAGAAGTTATTTCTAATTTAGATTTTAGAGGAAAAATCTAAATTTCTCAATGAAGAGGAGTAGTTGGGAAGAGGTGAGAAAAGTCGGAAAAGTCGAGAAAAGCTTAAAGCAGCTTTAAAGAGTCCCAAAATGGGAAGCCTAGGCTAAACAGGAATAAAGCATCCTGAAATTCTAGACGCAGAATTGGAAACAGGCTTTGGGGAAAGCATAGCTTAAATAAGCTACTCCAGAACAGATTGAGGTTAGTATGTTCTTGGAGGATCTCAGCTCGGGGGTGAGTTCTGGAGATAAATGAACTCTAATGTTGGGAGGACTGGTCATAGTAGAGGTATGCATGCATAATTTTGGGAGATTTCTGTAAGTCTGTATTAAATATATCCCTGTTTTATGAATTGTGATGTTATGGTTCATTATACAATTTATGAATTGTGATGTTATGGTTTATTATACAATTTATGAATTGTTATGTTATGATTCATTATGCAAATTTTAGATTGATTAATTGTTCAGTAACTCATGTAATTGCAAACTAAAGCTATTGATAGCAGAGACAAACGGTTGGATTATAGGGATGAGTACCTTGTAGTAATGAAGTTAGAGATGGTGGATCATTTGAACAGCTAATCTAATAACTATGTACAGGTGTAGCTGGTTGTCTTTTAAAGGAATATTTAATTGCTAGACAGAAAATGTTAACAAAACAGTACCCATGAACAGCAGGTACCAAACCACTAAACCTATCATAACAATATTGATGGTACAGAATTCCCTGTAACCAATAACAGAAAGTAGGAAACAACAACCCTGTGACAGCAGTATGGGGTTCAGTATGTCAGCTGTGTTACAATAGAAAGAATTGTAGAATTAAGAATTTAAATTATTCTATTAAATGTAAGTGTAAACATATGAAAGCAGAAGTTGAATCCTAACTAATTACGAGGATCAACACTAGGGATTCTCAACTATCCAGTTCAGCATTCTCTACCTCCATTTGATTGAAGCAAGAGGATCTTTCTCCTAGTTTTCCCATGGAATAGTTGAATCTGCCCCAGAGTGTCAAACATGTTGAATGTTTGTAACAGTAAGATAAGGGGAGAATCCTATTGAACAGCTATTGTGTAATAAAAGTTTGTGTGAGGGAAGTTTGTAAGCATATGAAAAAAAAAAAAATACAATGAACAGAGCATCTGTTTACCGTCCATATAAACTGCTGGGAAAGTAGTTGGAGAAATGGAGATTTACTGAGTATAGATAGATGTATGCGAGGAGGCATCCATCTATACCTCGATGCTGCAACTTTAAAATGTTGAAAATTTTATAAGGCTTGCAAACTGGAAAGTTTGAGGAAGGGACTATTGGTCGGCTAGAGTTGGTCGAAACTCTGAAAAACTGACCTGAGAAATACAACTAATATATATATAGATATATAAGTCAACTAGATGGACTGCGAAGAGTAGAGGCCAAGCCTCAAAATAAACATTTTCATGGAAATTCTTATATTCCCATGGCTGCCTATAATCTCTCTAAAAAAAAAAAAGGTTAAATACCGGATAACAGTATAAAATTGAAATGAATTGGATTCTGGTGCATGACTCAGAGTATATTTGAGTTATGTGGATAAAAAGCTGGGTCTGGGAGACGTGACACTCTTATCCTTAATGGCTCATTCTCAAACCATACTCCTTAGGTGTTTCTCTATTTAATGTCCCCCTGGTAAAGTCTTAATACAAAATGAGCCTCTTTATCACTTGTGTCAATTGAAATTCGATGGTGAGGATGGAACATCCATAGTTGAGCACATCCATAATTTTCATAAATTCTGTGAATATTATGAGATTGATGATGAAAATTTTGCATGTGTCGCCTTCTTCCTCACACTTGAAGGTTGTTTTAATCAATGGTGTCATACCTTACCATTTGCTTCCATCCATTCTTTTGATCATTTCCTTAAGGGGCTTCATCAAATTCTTGATAGGTATGATTACTAAGATGTTTTGAAAAGAATCAATCAACTTAAAATGAAGCCTAATGAATCAATTGAGAATTTTTCTAATAGATTCCTTCAATTATGTTAAGATTTTCCTGGAGATAATTTGGATTGGGATATCCTTAAAGTGAATTTTGAAAGTTTGGTTCGAAACTCTTTACACGATGAATGTAAACCCCCTGATATTTATGTATCCCCGACTTTCATAAATTGTGAGACACATTTAATTCTAGAGGAGGAACCTATTATTCCTTTTGTTCCTTGTCCTCATCCTTTTCCAGTACCAATTTAGGTGCCTCGCTATGATAATTTTTAAGTTTGGAAATCTAGAAATCAAATTCTTGATCCATCTCCTCAATATTCTTCTTCTCTTCATGATTCAGATCTAATGGAGGAAATTGTAGAATGGTTCATGAAACCTATGGTGAAGACTAATTCTTCCATTCCTCAAGATTGTATTGACACTCATAACTCTAGCATTCAATATGATTTGAGTTATTTTCATCCTCTATCATCTCTTTCTCATGATCCCTTACACCATGATTTTCTTGATCAACCTATTCCAAATTCGAATAGTTATCAGCTACAAGGAAGTCACTCTTCATAGGCAGGGGAGTAGGAAAGTGAGGATTCTTTTGCTCTTTCTTGTCTTTTCCAAAATTGTCCATATTAAGATTATGTTCTTCCATCCTTGGTTTGTTTTGAATCTAGCAATCTCGGCGATGAAGGAAATGAAATTTATTTTCCTAATAAATCTAAATTCTTGGGAAACCATCATTATAAGGATGATTATTCTATTGATGTACATAGTGACGAATTCCCAAGTGAACCTACTAAGATTCTAGTTTCTCAAGAAACTTTTGATTTGAAATATTTGGATCTTGAATCTATTTTGGTTAAATAAGAAGTTATCATAGAAATTCCCTCTTCACGTAACTATCCCTTGTGTTCTACTTTTTATAATGCATTAAGTTATGATGAAGATAGTCCATGTTCATCATCTAATGAGTCTGATTTTGAATTGACACAACATAGTGAGGTCATCCATGATGAAGAAGAAGGTAAGCAATTGATCAAGTATCCATTTTATTCCTTATCTTTTACATATTTTCATGAAGAAAATTCTTCTATCCAAGTTACTCATGAGATTTTTCCGATTTCTCTATATTTATGTGTAATTAGAAGAATATTTTGAATTGGGTAATATTTTTGTTGAAAATATAAATTCTAATCAAATCAATGGCGTGGATGGTTTCCATTTGGATAATAGTGATCTTGTTGAAATTACTAGAGGTAGTCATCCATGCACCATGCATGTTAGGTCCCTATAACACTAGTGTATTACCCTTATTATTATTGTTAGTGTAGCCTCCTATTATTATTATTTTTCTCATGTATCCCCCATGTTGTTATTGTTGTGCCCCATAGAAACCCACTATTTTTATTTGTATGCCCTTACACTATTATTTTTATGTAGGCTCTAATTATATTATGACCCCTTAGACTGCTATATATACCAAGGAGGTCTTATCATTTGTATCATTCAATAATTTTTCATTTATGTGATATAAAGGAGGTTTCCCCCTCAAATAGGATAATTTTTAAGTCATTGATCTATCTCTTTTGTGTTTTGGTTACATAACATTTAGTATCAAAACTTTGGATTCTAGGGTTTTTCTTCTTCAAACACAATATCTTGTAATTTTCGCTATAACATTTTTTCTATGAAGATTCAAAAGCTTAAATTTCAACCATAGAGAGACGAAATATTGGTGAACCTTGTGTGGCAATTTATGATCTTGTTTTTCTATATTTTTAGAGATATGATATGAGGAAGTTAGGGTTTTTGTAGGCTCCAAAATTCCATCTCAAATAGGTTACCTAGGGAAAATTGTCATAAATTTCTCTTCGAGCATCGGATTTTAATTTCATAAAAAGCGACTAAAAGTGGAAGAAATTTAGTTTTTTGTATATAATTTTTAGGGCTGAAGGTTGAAACTATGACAAGTGGGATTCAATACAAGTCCGCTCTACTGAACGATTCTATAACCAGATCATCGTGGGAGATTGCGCATAAACATTTCTTGAAGAATCCAATCACATTATAGCACATGGGGCTAGAAAGAAGAGTCAAAGAGATACCATGGGACAAAATTTTAGATCTTGGAGATCCAAACTTACCGAGATATAACAGTTTCAATATCGATCTCCTAAAAAGAAAGAAAAAGTGTAATTTTTTTTAAATTTTGCATAACTTTTGTTTGAAAAATAAGTTTGAAGTGACTCATAGGGCACAGTGAATAATACATTTCATTTTTTTATTCCAAAATTCCTTGAAACAAAAAAGGACACACCTAGTAAGCAACCAGAATTCTATTCTATGATGCATGAAGAAGAGGAATAAATACAACATGATATATCAAAATTACGAGACAAAGTGCAACAATTTCACTTTTTAAAAAAGTGACAAAAAATGAATTGGAAGCCATGATGAATGTTAAGATAGATGATATAAAAAAGTAACATGGGATTTTTGAATGATGGTTTAAAAAAAACATGGAATTAATGATGAATTTCAAGATAGAGGGGTTGAAGGAAGGTTTGGAAAAGTTACTAGAAGAAAGGCTTCCCATTGGTGACAAGGTAATCCATGAAAATAATGATGAGAAAAAAAAGAATATGAATTATTATTTTAGAGACTCCAATGTTGGTTTTAATAACCACCACATTCCAAATATCGATATGAGGAATTTTGATGGCAAGGATATGGTAACATGGATACTATAGATGGTGCAATATTTTGATATCCATGATGCACAACACTCACAAAATGTAGGCATTGAAACTTTATATTTAGAACCCAATTATTTTGTATGGTATCAATGGTTTCTTTTCATAAATCACTTGTCACTTGGTCAATTATGGAAGAAATGATATCACAATATGAGGATACAAAGAGCGACTCCTTTAGCCAATTGATAAATCTCAAACAAAAGGATTCAATGGTGAAGCACATTGAGGACTTCCAAAAATTGAATATCAGGGTAACAAATATTCCAGAAAATTATAGGATTGATGTCTTCATAGGGAATTTGAAGGATAAAATCCAGCATGAGTTTTGCCTTTGGGATCCTAATTCATTGGAGAAGGCATTCAAGGTGGCAAGAAAAAATGAAAGAAAAATTATGGCAATAAGGAAATCTACCACTCACAACTATAAACATGGACGTGTTGTTTTTACTAGCCTTCCTCAATCTCCAGGGTTGAAGCCGCAACAATTAGAGGAAAAAATAGAAAAATGGCCTTGTTAGAGTTGTGATAGAAAATACACTAAAGGTCATAAGTGTGCTGAGAAGAAATTTTTCTACATAGATTGTGAATATGAGGAAGAAAGGGAACAATAAAAATCAAAAGAGGAGGATATACACTAGGAAACAACCCATGAGAAAGAAGAAGTGAATCTGACCATATATTGTAATGCATTGGTAGGAATTACTAGGAAAGATAATAAACTCTAATCGCATGACGAAACTTCTGAAGAAACAACAACCGGGCGTAAGTTAGCAATTATGCTCACAAGAGTTTCAACCGTCAAAATCATCTATATCTCTAGATCTCCAAAAATTATTAGACAATCATTAAAAGGTATTTGAGACTCCAAAATTCCTCTCACCTAGTCATGGTCATAGTCATGTTTCTCATTTGATTCTAGGAAGTGTTCCTCCAAACAACAAACCTTACATATATCCCTATGCAAAAAAGAAATGAAATTGAATGTATGGTTGTATAAATGCAAGAGGCTTGTATAATTCAACCTAGTCAAAGTTCATTCTCTGCTCCAGTAGTATTGGTGCACAACAATCATGGACCATGGCATATGTGTCTGGATTATAGGTAGCTCAACAAGCTCACTATTAAAGATAAATTTCCCATTCCTGTCATTGATGAATTGCTAGATGAATTGTATGGAGAAATTTACTTCACCAATATGGATATTTTTTCACGATATCATCAAATCAGAATGAATATTGAAGACATTCCGAAAACAACATTAAAAAATGATGAGGCTCGTTATGAATTTTTTGTCATGCCTTTTGGCCTTACTAATTCACCTTCAAAAATTCAAGGTTTTATGAATTCCATTTTCAAACACTTCCTTAGAAAATTTGTGTTAGTAATTTTTTATGATATACTAATCTAAACCAAGTCTTGGAAGGATAATGCTCAACATGTTGACAGGGTGCTAAATATATTGTAGAATCAATTATATGAAAAAATCTCCAAATGTTTCTTTGGAGTACAGGAGATGGAATATTTGGGTCATTTTGTATCTCATGAGGGTTTTAAGGTAGACCTTAACAAAATTAAATCCATTAAGGAATGGAAAATCCCCAAAACCATAAATCATATTCGATGATTTCTTGGGTCAACATGGTATTTCGCAAGTTTTTTAAGAATTATGGGAGAATAAAACAAACTATAACAACATTTAGTGAAGAATGATGCATTTTATTGGACTCTAGAAGAAACTTAAGCCCTTGGACATCTTAAAGAGGCAATGTGCCAAGCACCAGTCTTAACTACACTTGACTTCACAATAACATTTATTATGGAATGTGATGCCTCGGGAAATGGACTTGGTGATGTTTTAATGCAACAAGGAAGACCCATTTCTTTTGAAATTTGTCCAATCAAAGGAAAGTATTTACGCAAATCTATTTATGATCTCGAAGGAAATTTTGGCAATACTACATGAACTAAAGTAATGGATACCTTACCTAATGGGAAGACAATTCAAGGTAAAAACAGATCATGATAGTCTTAAATACTTTTTAGAACAAATATTATCTTCAGAAGAGCAGGAAAAATGGGTCACAAAGATGTTGGGTTATGATTTTGAAATAATATATAGAAAATGGAATGAAAATTTTGTTGTAGATGCACTCTCAAGATAGGATGAGGATGTGACAGCATTTCTTTATGCCATTTATATTATCCACCCTAATTGGATAACCAAAGAAAGGGATGAATGGAAGAATGAAAAAGAGGTGTAGAAATCATTCAAAAGTTGCAACAAGATCCTAGTACCTCTGATACATTTAGCTGGACAAATGATTCATTATGGTACAAATACCCCTTAGGAGGGCACTAAGGTTTTAAAAAAACTTATGACTTCGTCAAGAATGATTTTTTTTTGGGATGGCCTTAACTCTGAATTTTGTGGTAGAATGTTTGGTTTTCCAAAAAAATAAAGTTGAGATAATTAAGACCCCAGGTCTCTTACAACCTTTAGCCATTCCAAGTCACCATTGGGAGGAGGTATCAATGGATTTTATCATAGGTTTACCCAAGTCTGAAGGAAACAGTGTCATCATGGTGTTAGTTTATAGAATTACCAAGTATGCACACTTTTTTGCATCATGCCATCCTTTTAAAACCAGTAAAATTGCTACAACATTTATGGAAACAATTCAAAAGCTACATGGAAATCCAAAGATTATTGTAAGTGACAGAGATCCCATTTTCACTGTAAATTTTTTGACGGAATTTTTTTCTTGTCTTTGTACTCAATTAAGTCATAGCTCATTTTATCATCCTCAATCCGACTTGCAAGCTGAGATAGTGAAAAAATATTTGGAAGGATATCTTCGTTGCTTTGTATCTAATAAACATAAACAATGGGTCAAGTGGTTACCTCTATATGAATGGTGGTATATATATATATATATATATATATATATATATATATATATATATATATAATGAAATAAATGTTTCATAATTATATGGATATCTACTCACCATTTGATTTATATAAATTTTTTATTTATAAAAATAATTTAAAAATTCAATGGGTGTTGAATAGAGTTGAGATAATCACGATTGTTTAGATTCATGTATCATGATACTCTGGAAGATATTTTGAACGTTGCACTAAACCTCAGAGACCCTAGAATAAAATATTAGCCACTGCAGCAGTGTCAAATGTGTGGAGATCTTAATTATGAATGTGGTCAACTTGAAATTTGAATGACCTGGTGACATGATTTTCATTTCGACGGGGTAGGAATTGATAGAATTTCAAAACTGAAGCATCAGCCAAATTTTATGAATTTGGTGTCCTTTTGAATCAATTTAACAAATAATGTTAACAACGAGGAAAATTTTAGGCGGTATTTCATGGGAAAATCACTCAATGACGGCTCGTCAAATTCCATTCCTCTCGATGGGTGCAACGAAGCAAAGAAAAATAAACTAACAGTTAAGAAAACGAGGTTTGTTAGGATTGTTTCACCATGCATCACTTTAGTCAAAATCTACAATCTCATACCATTCAACTTACAACTGACTTTTTTGGGGATAAGGTTATGCATAGTTGAAAAATTAGTAGTTCGAAGCTTTGAAATCAAACCTCGAAGGAAGAACGACAACTTAAATAAATCTTTCTCTCCATTGTTGTATGCATTGTTGTCTTTTAATTACAACATTTCTTTGCAGAGATGGTTGCCTCCTTGCAAGTTTATTAGAATAAGCGAGGCAGAGGCAGGTACCAAAATGGAGAATTGGCTTTTCCCGATGCAAAAATAAGTAATAGTGTAACCATGATACAAGATATTAATCTCATGGCCTTATTTGAGATGATTGATAATATGGATTTTATTAATTGTAATCAAGAACAATTCGATACTGTGATTCCGCTTGAGCCTGAGAGGCAAACCGGCTTACGAAATCTCTGGAAGATGAGGTCGTATTGCAAGGGAAAGTAGATGATATTGATGTGAAGAGTAATATAATTAAACACTTAACAAAATTGAATCCTGAAGAAACTTAGGCTTTTGATACACGAGACATGCATTCAAAAGGAAATTTAATCCTTGTTACAATGCAACTAAGCCCCGCAAAAATGTACATCACAAGTTAGTCATCAGAAAGAGATTGTCACTCTAGAAGTAGAACCAATATAAAGGCACAACCCAATGCACGAAAAGGGTAATAGAAAGGTTATGCATATTCTGGCAGAAGAAGAGAGCCACAAATGGGAATCATATCCAATTATCTTGAAAGCGGCCATAATAGTAGAGAAGAAGAGGAAGTAGAGGAAGCAGGAAGAAGAACTAAAAAAGAAGGAATAACAAGAGTAGAAGAGACTAGAATAATAAAGGAAAAAACAAAAACAAGAAGAAAGGTGGAAAAAAGAAGAGGAAGAAACAACACGGAAGCAAGCAAAAGAAGAATAACACAATCGAATACTGGAAGAAGGGAGAAAACAATTGAAGGACAAGGAACATGCATAAGAAATTGAATATCTAATAGTAATCCGAGACATGGAGGTGGAACTATAGTTTATAAACCAAGATTTTGATCTCGATGCTGACAACGTAGGAGATCACTATTCAGTCTCCCCCTCCTTCGACAGTAGAGAAAGCTCCAAATGAGGAAGAGGAAATTTATCCTCTCAATGAGGGTTTGGTGATAGACATATATATCTTGAACTATGAGGAGCTACATAAGAATATCATACAGGTTAGGAAGAAACACTTCCCGTATGATCTCGTGCATCCTGTTTATATGAAGGAAACGTTGATCGTGATAGACACCAACAAATATCCAGAAGCCATTGCAGCAACCAACTTGGCCTTCGTAGGAGCTTCCAAATCCAATATGGAGTATCTAATAGCCGATAATAGGTCAATGGTGAATAAATTACAGGCAACAAGGCAAAAA
The DNA here is from genome assembly GCA_034641835.2 of Pinus albicaulis. Taxonomy (NCBI): domain Eukaryota; kingdom Viridiplantae; phylum Streptophyta; class Pinopsida; order Pinales; family Pinaceae; genus Pinus; species Pinus albicaulis. Next base: position 300,484,816 of record CM076576.1, on the reverse strand, counting down.
GTGGAACAACTCCAAGAAAAGGTCTAGAAAACAACTCTCACATAGGTATATCTGGAAGAACTTAAGGCAACCATAATTCTTGAAGCATCCACATTGGGAGATACCATGTGGAACCTCTATGAGGAGCTCGTCACCATGCATAAAGTAGTTTTCTGCTTACATGGCATGCAAAAGAAGCGCAAAAAAATTCTTAAGTGCTCAAGGTTGCTCATACAACCATTGTTATGATGCATGAGAGGGAAATGCAGTACAAAGGGGAACCTTTAGAGTTGGTGAAGAAGACAAGGAAACATGCTGAGGTAGAGAAAGAATAAAGTTCATATTTTCATCTACAGAAACAAAAAACTCAAATTATTCATCGCCAATGTTTAAGACTCGTATACATGATTATATAACATTCACACAAGACTCCTTAAGTTGGCTCATTCACCGAAGCCAAAGGCAAGATCAAGGTAAGACAGGAGGTTGAAGAATACTTGGACTGTTAATTTTTCATAGGGATACATTGTTCTTTGCTTTTATAGTTACATTTCTTCAATAACATGATAAGTTCACCGCATATCATTATATCTTTATTCAGATCTACATTATTAACCATCAGCATATGAAATTATGTAAAATGAAAAATAACATCATAATCTATGTAGTGTAACATAAAGAAACAATTGTAAGAAAATCATGCACACATATGGACGCCAGGATTGGTCCGAGCCTAGTGCAAAACCCACTACGGGGAAAACCCTTGCAAATTCTTCTTCTTAGATCATCATCAAAAAATTTAGAAAACAAGAGTACAATGATCTATTGATCCATATCTTCATAATGTAGTAAAACAACTATCACATGCATAATATAACCATAAACATAATTATGCTAAGGGATCCTGATTCTGAGAAATGTAATAGACTGTCACTGCCTGTAGAATACTGTTGAACACTATTTTCATTGAGTGAAAACTTCAAAGAACTGTAGATTCATCTTCGAGGGAATAACATGCAGTGGAAATATATTGAACAAATCTACAAATTTGTAGATCTACAATACCAAGAAATACAAAACCAATAGAGTGCCAATAGATCACCAAATCCAACTGATATCAAATTTCAAATCCTAGATTTGAATCTAGGATTCTATTAAAGACTGATTGGAAACATCATCTACTGAGTAGATGAAGTCTAGAAGAACTATGCAAGAAATTAAAGATCACCTAACTCAAATTTGTTGCAGAAAAACCCTTGGTCGCAACCTTAAGACGTTGTTCCCACAACTATAGCTTGCTAACCACTATCTTTACACATTGTGCATGCAGCTCTGGCCTAGATTAGCCTAATCTGGCCTCAAAACCCTAGTCGTCACCTTGTCACGCTTTTCCCGCAGCTATGGAATCTTGGCCACTAGCTTGCCACGTTGTGCCTGTGGCTCTAGCTTGATTTCAGTAGTTTTGTGCTTACAACTATGTCATAGAATCCATATTTACGTGCGAGCCATATATATATCTCAACCATAGGAACCCTCCATATCCATACACTGCCATCTGAACCACCTAGCCATATATTGAGCTAAACACAATATTTATTTCAGTTAATCATCCCCGTGCCATATTCCAATCATGAATGTGGGATCTCATGGGATAAACAAAGACATAGTCAACCAGGGAATCCAAAGGCTAAGCCACCTCTACCCTCAAACTATCGTGATCTCACCTAAATTGGTCTCGAGATCACAAAACCAAACTAATATTGGATACCTAAAAATTCCTTCACCATACGTTGAGGAATTTTCCTATCTCCACCCACTTGTAGAGGGATTCCCAGAGAAAACTATCTTCATCCCAAATCCTTGGAAATTTTCTTGAGACCACCTCACCCAATTCCAAAACCTTTCGGAAATCCAAAGCTCAATTGAGAATAAATCCCATCACACCATGTATATCCAGGAAGTGGCAAGGCAAGGATAAAACCACAATCAAAATATGAAAAATCCATGCCAATGACAGCAAATTAACCAAATAAACACATGCGTGAACCATGTATTCACACCTCAGCTAGGAAATCACACGTGAAACTTATTACCTTCCAAATCTTCCTATTGAAGAAGTTGATCCAACCTTGTCCTTGCTTTCTTTACTCTCATTTGCTTTCCTTTTCCTTCCTTTGCTTGCTTTCATGCTTTCTCCTCTTGGATCTCTCTCTCTCTCTCTCTCTCTCTCTCTCTCTCTCTCTCTATCACTATTCTCAACCCAAAACTGACAAACGTTAAAATTCATAAAAACTATAAAAATTTTTGAATTGATTCTTTGAAGCATTTTTATCATTGATGTCGTTATTTTCTTCAATTTTCTTCACTTTCCTCTATTTCCCCTTGCATGCAAATTTGTGTCTCTTCACCTTCCCTTTCTCATATTTTCCTTAGTTTTCATAATTGAATGTCAATTATTTCCTCTTTTCCTTTGCCAATGCATATGCCAATTTCCATAACCATTATTAAATACAAATTTATTCCCACTATTTAGTGCTTTCCCAATATTCAACTTGGAATTTGTGTCCCATGACTTTGGTCTTATTTTTCCTTTATTATCCTTTATTACTTGAACTTTAACCCGAGGTTGTTACACTTCAATCCATGAGGTATATCAATTCTCCCTTATTCATAAGGACTCCTTCAATACCTTCCTTTCATTCATCAATGTAAACAATAAATTCTTCATTTGGATCAACTATATTTACGATGGATGCACTTGTCAAAAGTTTCTTCAAATATTGAAAATCCTCTTCACATTGATGAGGCCACTAAAATTTTACACCAATCTTTTGCAAAGAAGTGTTTGGATGTGTTATTCTTGAGAACCACTCAATAAAATCTTCTATAGTAGCCTAGTAATAATGTAAAGGCTATGAGCTGTATAATACTCCTTGGTACTGGACACTCACTAATTCCTTGATCTTCTTAGCATCGACTACCATGCCTTCTTCTGAGATGATGTGACCCAAATAACGATTTTTTCATTGATAAAATTAGCATTTTCTTGATATAATTATAATAATATTCAAACAATGCTTGATACAATTATAATAATCTTCACCATGCTCTATGAAATTGCTTATACTTCTATTATACTCCTATCTACATTCTAAGAACATTCTAGACAAGAAATATTCTAAAAGGTGGAACCTTCTAGTAATATTTCTTATACTCATTTTGTTCACGCTACTATAGGGGCCTTATTTACTAGAGATGACCTCCATACATAATGTTACATAAAAAAACATAACTACTGTTATTCCTATTGGGTACTTCCCTAAGGACCCCATATTACCCCTTTAGGTATATTGCATTACTCGAGATAAAATAATACTTTGGATTATTGAGATTTGGGTTGACAATTCCTTATAATATCCTAATTTACTTTTTCACTCAATTATATTAAAAACCGAAAAACAATCTTTTTATTTCATTTTAGGTGAAATTCTTAAACAAAGTTTGTGAGAACTAGAAAATTTTTTTGGATCATTTTGCAAGAATACAAAATAGAAATATATGATGAATCATTAATTTTATTGAATTCCAAAGTAAGTTTTTTCCTCATTTACCCATTCATATATATTTTTTTTATTTTCAAATATTTGTTAATTTTAAAAATGGAAATTGAGTTTTTTGAATTAATAAAAAATTAAACATTAAGATTTAACCATTACTTTTATATTTTTTTAATATAAAATTTAAACATCACTTTTTATCTATTTTTATTTTTTTATTTAATAAATTTTTTTAAATTTTATTATTTTCACTTAATAACAAAACCAAAAAAAATAATAATAAATATTTCCATTTTCAAATTACACATTAAAGTATTCAATATTTATTTTTTAAATTAAACAATTTCACCTTCCACTCGGCACTATTGAGTGATTTCCCAAATAACAACAAAATGCAGGTAAAATAAAATAAATAGAATTTCATTTATGAGAATTCGTAATGTTGTGAGCAAAGTATAAGATATGAGAACAATAACATTTTTCAAAGTAAACCAAGGCCAATGGTTTTCGAAGTGAAGTATGAGATATGGGAACCAATTTTTCAAAGAACACTTGCTACCGCTATGAGAGTCGATGTTTTCATATTTTCATATGAAGAGTGAAAGCGAATTCCAAAATGAAAAGCAAAAACCTCACATTTTCAAGAGTTCGAGTTCGAAGGCGAAGGTTCTTTGGTTATATATATATATAATTAGATTTTGTTAAGATAAGATTGTAGCAATTGAATTGTTTGTTTATTAGTATTGGTTTAACATTGATCAAAGTAAGTTATATAATTTAATTTTAAATTATAAATGTTTATTTTTCAATATTATTGAAAAAAAATATGTTTTTAAATATTTGATTGGATTGGACTATAACTTTGAAGGTTTTACTGTAGCTTTTGTGCCATATAAATTTAAAATGTTTGAAAATAGCTCGTACTTACGTAAATAACCTAATTACTGTCATTAAGTATCCACCAGAATTTAAGCAAGTATTTGCATAAAAAAATGAATAGGAACAAAATGTAAATAAATATACCTACCATTATTTATGCTTTCTTCAAAACATTAACATGAAAGAGTAAAAGTGAAAACTTAGTATATAGCTAATTAAAGGATGAAAACTTTTCAAGTTTGAAAAAAAAAAATGTTTATTTTATATAATATTTTTATGGATATAAAATATAATAATGTTTTGTTCATATAATTAAATCAACTTGACAAATAATAGAAGCTTCCCCCAAACAAATAAATTCAACACATATGCTACATGGTTAGTTTAGGTAGTTACGTACAACAACGATCGCCTTGCAATTTTAGAATCTAAATGGTTTGCCTAATTGTTTAGATGCATTTTTTGTTTTGTTTTTTCCATCTGTTTCCAACCGTTAAATTGAAGTTAATGTCATTATCAGTGCAAAACGTCATATTCTTCATTGATAATAAACATTAATATGAGAATGCCGTTATGGGTTTTTGAGTTTTCTTCTGAAAAAAGTCTTATAAATATCTTGGGTTAGTTCATTCATCATGAAATATATGTATAGAGTGTTTTATAGTGCTTCTTCTTAAGTATTGAGAGGTTTCTATAGTGCGTTATATTAGATATCATTTTTTGGGATACAGCTCTGTTAAGTAAGTCATTCAACTATGACCATTTCCATGAAAGGTAGTCATAACTAATTAATTTCTCATGATTTTTGAATAGTCCACTTAGCATTCATTGCATCGGGTGATGCTCACAGGGGTGAAGAAGTGGGATGGAAACTAGTGAAATGAATCACATAGCGTCAATCATCACTTCTGAGGCTTTCACCTGATAACCGGGACTTCTCAGGAGGTCACCCATCCTAGATCATCTCTGGCTCAAGCGAAATTAACTGTGGAGTTTTCCCCACACTCAAGCCCACTTAGCTTGCTACCCCATTTGCAAAACCTTACGAAGTATTGTGCCTCATGAACAACTCAAGTAGAGCTCCCTTCACTCTTTGTATTTAAGTATTGAGGGGTTTTCAGAGTGCATTATATTAGATATCATATTTTGGGATTCAACTGTATTAAGTAAGTCATTCATCTATGATCATTTCCATGAGAGGGAGTCGTAACTGACTAATTTCTCATTATTTTTTAATAGTACACTTAGAACTCATTGCATATGTTGATGCTCACAAGGGTGAAGAAGTGGGATTGAAACTAGTGATATGAATCGCATAGCATCAATCATCATTTCTGAGGTTTTCACCCAGTAACCAGAACTTCCCGAGAGGTCACCCATCCTAGATCACCTCTAGCTCAAGCGTGCTTAATTGTGGAGATTTCCCCACAATCATAAGAAATTAGTTAGTTACGACTACCTCTCATGGAAATGGTCATAGATGAATGACTTAGTTAATGCAGTTCAATCCCAAAAAGTGATATCTAATATAATGTTTATTCTTGTTTTAATTTGACTTGATCTGTATCACAACAATTTTTCAGATTTTATATTCCTTTATATATAATTTAGGATTGTTTTGGTTTTATAATCGATTTGATATTTTCAGCAACAAGAAAATCATATACTCTCCCAAATTGGTTACCGATCCAAATTTGCATATTTGGTGAGCTCAGCATGACGTTTGGTGAATGATACCAAAACTTACTAAGCAGGGTGCCTAATCTCTTGTAGTCCAATATCTAATTCATGTCCTTAAATGCTTCTAATTTTATTGAACTAATACTAACTATTATTAATGCAAGTGGAGAGAGGTGAAGGCGAGGTGACTTTTGACATATAGTGTTACATAAAGAACCATCCCAAATTTTCAGAGGAAGAAGCTCTTGAAAATTCTTATAGTCTCATGGAAAATTCCCTAGTAGATTTCAAGTATGCAAAAAATGTGTCAGATAAATGCAAGATACTATTTTTTGACAATGAAACATCATTACAACTATTCTACAAGTACCAAGACAATTTAGCACTTGCACATGATATGGAAATTAACGAGCACGTCAAAGAGATCTTATTCAAACCAATCACCTAAGGTAATTATCGAAATAATAAAAGTACCCAATCATGGTGTTATATTAAGAGTGTAGTAACGCACCTTTCTGTGCAATGTTATAATGATATTATTTTATTTTGTATTAGCACCGACATATCAAATTTGAAAGCCAACATGATATTTTTAAATAAAAGGTACTCAATAAATTTCAGTTTTTAAATGAAAAATCGTTTGCCAATTATATAGAAGGTATGAAATTATATATATATATATATATATTAAATATGGTTTGTCCATTAATATAAAAAATATAAAAATATTGGAAACTTTTAAGAGTTAAGTTTGTATAATTTTTTATTTTTTTTTGTAAGTTGGACTAAGATCTATTAATTGAGAAAAAATATAGTACAATTCATAGTGAGAGCTAAGGAAATTAGCCTATTCCTACTCAAATTGGTCTCCAAAATATCAAAAAAAGGGGTTTCCCTTCATAGGGAAACCAGTCCATTAATAGTCTAGAGAGTTCCGAGATAGCTAGCATTTCTAAAAATTCTTGAAAATTTCTCATACTAAGCCATAAATTTCTCTTCATGAGAAGCCATTCCATGGAGAAACAGGCCTTGAATAGTTCCTTCTTGTTCACGCCATACTTGCAAGTTGTAAGTGCTACCGGATGGCTCTTGGTTTTATCATATGGCACCGACCACTCCTGAGCCAATTTATTCCCAACATGAAATGATTGAAATGCCTCAGTGAATTCCCTCACAGGTACAAATCTATATGGATGATCCCTCAGTACCCAATATTGTTGCTGATCTTTCTTCAAAGTGACTTCCTGTAAGAAATCTGCCACGCCCTTGCGGTCAGGGCATCTGAAACCCATCGATTCAAAGAATTCGAGCCCATTATCATGGGGTCCCTGATACACAATCTGACCCTCAGAAAGTAGGATGATATCATCGAAGAGGTCATAAGTTTCTGGCGCTGGTTGCAGCAGTGAAATGATTATCATCGAGTCCAAGACATGGACACTCTGCCGTAAGTATTTCACAATTAAACTGCTGGTACCAAACTTCGATCTTGGGCATGTCGATGCCCACTTTGTCAATCTTGTTACGGAGTTTGAGCATGAACCGCTCATTATCATCTGCTACAATTTACAACATATAATTACTAACAATCAACATAGGCCGGCTTGGTTACAACACCGATCCATGCTATGCAGTCACGGTAGCCTTAGTTCACCACCATGGCAGAAGCGATCCACTAGAGGCCTACCATGCAGATCCACCAATCGATCTCTAATACATTTGAGGATGGGTGCACCACTGCTCTAGTACAACTATGCCCAAACTAATGGACAACCAAAAAACCAAAACACAGTATACTCTAATTTCGCTCAGCCCAGGAGGTGTTGGGTATGTGTTATATTCTTTCCATGACTAGCCCCACATGTTGTACGTTGCGTCGGGCGCAACAGGGGGGTCACAGGGGGGGTGGAAATCCCACTCATAGGCGAACCCACGCATGTTTTGTGCATTAGTTCGCACATGGTTTTTTGGGGTATGATGGTTTTCAACCCCTGGTATTTTGTAGATCCGGTCAAGGGAACTACGGTTATGTTCTAATATAGGGTTAATGGATTGGGGTTTATGTATGCTTCGGCATGTATATATATGTGTTGTAACACTAAAAGGAATATAATGAAAAATCAAGCTGGTCGTCCCGATTTGGGATCCAGGGGAAAATCTCTGTGTTTATCTGTTTTATGTTTTATGCTCTCGCTATTGTTTATTTTCTATTATAAGATTTGTGTGTAGATAATTTCTGTTCAGGGTTAAAACCTACATTTGGTATCAGAGCTGTTTCGGCTTCAAGGGGACGCCTTTGTTGTTGAGGGTTTTTTGCTCGAGCCTGTGGTAGACCCTGTTCAGTGGGAGATCTACGGGATCGATTCTTGCGGTGAAAGAAGATGGCAAGCGGCGGAAAGATAGAGATCGAGAAATTTAATGGTCAGAGTTTTGAGTTGTGGAAGCTCAAGATGGAGGATCTGCTGGTGGATAAAGATCAGTGGATCGCGGTAGATCCAGGTACTAAACCAACGACAATGTTAGATGAAGACTGGAAGAAACTGGATCGGAAGGCTAAGAGCACAATACGGTTGTGTGTCTCAGATTCAGTATTGTTGAATGTATCTGGGGAAGCTACGGCGAAGAATTTGTGGAAAAAACTTGGGACTTTGTACCAATATAAGTCTCTGGTGAATAAGTTTTTCCTGCGGAAAAAGCTGTATAACCTGAGGATGAAGGATGGAGACTCGGTGACAGAGCATCTGAACGCCTTCAATACTGTGGTAAGTCAGCTGTCATTTGTTGATATTAAAATCTTAGATGAAGATGGTACATGAGTTTGTGTTCTCTACTAGACTCGTGGGACGGTCTTTATTACAATAGATGGCAATACAACTACCTTGAGGTGCCCAGTGACATTATCTCGCTTGTTGTCGGAGGAAATGAGATGGAGAAATATGGAGGTCAAATGGAAGTGCCTTGTCCATACAGGAAGGTCCAAACGAAACAAGAATAAGGTTTCGAGTGGGAGATCTAAATCTGGGAGATTTAAATCAGAAAGAAGTTGTAAAGTGCTGATGGAAATGCGGAAAGGAGGACACTACAAAAGAGAATGCAAATGTAAAGCTCCTATAAAGAAAGGAAGATCTGATGATGCTCATGCAGCAGGGACAAAAACATCTCGGATGAATGTGGGGATGTATTTGCTTCTTCTTCAAATACACATGTAGATCATGAGTCATCATGGTTGGACTGACCTGGGTGCTCAAGTTCACTTATCCCCATAGGGACTGGTTAAGTATGAAATATGATGGTGGTGATGTCTTCCTAGGGAATGATAGGAAGGCCAGAATCGTCGGACGTGGAAAGGTCAAGCTGAAGCTGCAAGGTGGAAGGATTAGAACACTTCCTGGTGTTCTGCATATTCTTACATTGGCCAGAAATCTGATTTATGTAAGCAAGATGGATGATGCAGGTGTAAAAACAGTGTTAGAGAAAGATGCCTGCAAGATGGTTCGGGGAGCACTGGTATTAATGCGGGGAGTTCGGACTGGAACTTTGTACAAGCTACAAGGTAGCACTGTTATTGATGGGTGTAATAGTTCTGTGGTTCTTGAAAGAGGAGCGGAAAGCCTAGCTGTCTCTGGAGAAAAGACCATGCTATGGCATCAAAAGCTTGGACATATTGGAGAGAAGGGCCTTCAGATACTGCATAGAAATGGTATGGTAGAAGGTATGTCTAATTTCTCTCTGGATTTCGATTTACCTTGAACTTGTGTGTTATATAGGAAGCGAATCGAGTGAGTTTCTTAAGTGCTAAGAGGAGAAGCAGATATTAGAACTTGTGCATAGAGATGTGTTTGGACCTGTGTCAGTCCCATCATTGGGAAAGTCTGTGTACTATGTTTCATTCATAGATGACTTCTCAAGGAATACATGGATATATTTCTTGAGGAAGAAATCTGAAGTCTTTGACAAATTTAAGGAATTTAAGGCTATCGTCAACAGGTGGAAAGCAGATGAGAGAACAAGATAAGGTGCTCTGAATGAGACAATGGTCGGGCCCTACGCAGAAGGTTGTGAAGGGTCTGTAAGAGATATGACATGTATGGCAGAGAAGACTACTCCATACACACCTCAGCAAAATGGAGTTGCAGAAAGAATGAATAGAACACTGATGGAAAAGGCAAGAAGCATGCTCAGTAGTACCGAGTTAGGACAAGAATTCTGGGTAGAGGCAGTGGAGACTGCATGTTACATAGTTAACAGATCACCTTCATTAGAGTAGGAGGATAAGACTCCACATGAGGTATGGACTGGTAAGAAACCCTCTCTTTCACATCTAAGGGTATTTGGATGTGATGCATATGTACATGTTCCAAAGGAGAAAAGGACCAAGTTGGATAATAAATCTGAAAGGTGCATCTTTATTGGGTATAAGGATGGTTTAAAGGGTTACAAGCTTTGAAACCCAGAAACAAGGAAGGTTGTGTACAGCCGAGATGTGGTGTTTAGAGAAGTGAAAGATGTTGTTAAACATGAAGTCCTACCAAAGGAACCTGAGAAGATAGAGTTTGAGCTAAAGGAAGATGAATCAGACTCTACAACAGAAGAAGACTCAGAAGATGAAGAGCCACAAACTCCAGCTTTGAGAAGATCAGTTCGGGAAAGAAGGCAACCAGAAAGGTATAGTCCATCTTCTTTCTGTTCAGGTTTTTCCTTAACTATAACTAATGATGAACCCAGAACTGTCAGGGAGGCAGTAGATTCAGAGGATGGAAAACTCTGGAAGGAGGCCATGGTTGATGAAATGGCATCCTTGCACAAAAATGAGGCATGGGATCTGGTGGAGTTGCCAGCTGAAAGGAAGCCCATCGGGAGAAAATGGGTGTTTAAGAAGAAGATGAATGTAGAAGGCAAGGTGGAGAAATACAAAGCTCGGTTGGTAGAAAAAGGTTATTCCCAGGTGCCAGGAATTGATTTTGGTGATATTTTTCTCCTGTTGCCAAAGTTACTTCTATTAGATTACTTTTATCTGTTGCTGCTGCATTTGATTTTGAGATAGAACAGATGGATGTGAAGACAACATTTCTTCACGGGGATCTAGAAGAAGAGATCTACATGAAGCAACCTGAAGGCTTTATGGTGAAGGGTAAGAAAGAGCTGGTATGCAGGTTGAAGAAGTCTCTGTATGGGTTAAAACAGTCACCAAGGATGTGGTATCAGAAACTTGATACCTATATACGGGGACTTGGCTTCACCAGAAGCAAGGAGGATCATTGTGTTTATTTTAAATTAATTGGTGACCGTGTTATTTATTTGGTCTTGTATGTAGATGATATGTTGTTGATTGGAAATGACAAAGAAATTATCCAAGATTTGAAGACCCAACTGTTCTCCAAATTCGACATGAAGGATCTTGGTGCTGCAAACTATATTTTGGGCATGGAAATTAAGAGAGATCGGGCAAAGAGGAAGCTCTGGTTAAACCAGAGGAAATATGTCAAGACTATATTGTAGAGGTTCAATATGCAGGATAGTAAACCGGTGAAAGTTCCTATTCCTGTAGGTGTAAAGCTGTCTACTGAATAGTGTCCCAAGACACAAGAAGAAGAAGAGAATATGTCCCGTGTTGCATATGCAAGTGCAGTGGGTAGCCTGATGTATGCAATGGTCTGTACTAGACCAGACATTGCACATGTAGTGGGAGTATTAAGCAGGTATATGTCAAACCCAGGGAAGGAGCATTGGATGGCAGTGAAGCGGGTTTTTAGATATTTACGTGGCACTAGTGATTATGGCTTGTGCTACCAAGGAAGACCAGGATTGGAAAGAATGTTGGACATTCGTGGTTTTTTTGATGCAGAATTGGCTAGAGATCTGGACCAAAGAAGATCTACAAGTGGGTATGTGTTTAGCCTATTTGGAGGTGCAGTCAGTTGGATGAGTAAAAGACAGTCTATAGTGGCTCTTTCAACTACAGAGGCTGCATACATAGCAACCACTCATGCAAGAAAGGAAGAAGTTTGGTTATAGAGATTGTGTTCAAGTATGGGGTTGGTGCAGCAAGCTATAAGGATAGATTGTGATAGCCAAAGTGCAATTTTCTTGGCTAAGAACCCTGCTTATCAATCAAAGACAAAGCACATTGATGTTCAATATCACTTTTTTAGAGATATGGATGAGGCTAAAAGGGTGTTGCTGGTAAAGGTGGACACTTTGAAGAATGTTGCAGATGCATTGACAAAGTCTGTGAGCACTCAGAAGTTCTCTTGGTGTGGAGAAACAATGGGTGTTGAAGAATTGGCCCAATGACTAAGCTCTCCTGTGGCCCACTGTGGAAAGAAAACAACAAGTGGGAGAATGTTGGGTATGTGTTATATTCTTTCCACAACTAGCCCCATGCACTGTATGTTGCGTCAGACGAAGCAGGGGGATCACAGAGGGGGCGGTAGCCCCCCCTATTGGGGTCCGGGGCAACGCCCCGGCGAAATTTTTTTTTGGTATGCGGTCCCACTCATAGGTGGACCCACCCATGTTTTGTGCATTAGTTTGCACATGGTTTTTTGGGGTACGATGGTTTTCGACCCCTGGTATTTTGTAGATCCGGTCAAGGGAACTACGGTTATGTTCTAATCCAGGGTTAATGGATTAGGGTTTATGTATGCTTCGGCATGTATATATATGTGTTGTTACACTAAAAGGAATATAATGAAAAATCAAGCTGGTCGTCCCGATTTGGGATCCAGGGGAAAATCTCTGTGTTTATCTGGTTTATGTTTTATGCTCTCGCTATTGTTTATTTTCTGTTATAATATTCGTGTGTAGATAATTTCTGTTCAGGGTTAAAACCTACAGGAGGGGCTGAGGTCCAGGCCCAAACGGTCTCTAATATCAAGATAAAACTTCAATCTGCAAAATCTATTAATTAATCAAAGAGATTACACACATTTATACATGAGATAGTCTCAAGATAGGAAATCTATCTTGGACACACAATAATGTGGTTGAGATATTCTCTCAACCACACACTAAACTAGGAATAAATATAGTTCTAGCTACTTCCTATAATATAGAAACAGAATCCTTATATGGAGAGTTACAACCACAAACAAATAGAAATTACATATTCCAACCGTTTTATATATAAAATTAAATATGTTTTAAAAATAAATATTTTATAATTGAATTGTAAGTATAAAGAATATTGGTTTTTTTAAATAATATTTAAGTGGTAATTATTTTTTAATTTTGGAATAAAATTTCAAATTTCATTTTATTGGCTAAATATTTGTTTCATTTAGATATATGAAATTTGTTAATAACACAAAACTCAAATATCATTAGCAAGAAGAAAAATCTACTTCTGGAAAAAATTAGCACAACCTTATTTGAAAATTATAATAATAAGCTATTGAATATTTACTAACTATAACATATAATAATTATCTTCATTGTTTATTAAAAAATAAAATAAAATAAATTTTACATTTTTAAAATACAAATAAAACTAATATTTATAATGTAAATTTTAATGTTTTTATATAATGTAATTTTTATTATTTTAAAATGGAAATAATACTTATATATAAAATCAATTAATATTTATATATATAATAAATTAAATACAATTTAATTTTCAAAATTATTTTTTTAATGATTGAAATTGCAGTTTAAAACTATTAAAATAAAACTTAAATAAAATGGGTTGTTTTGAATATAAAGATTTGTAAAATTGAAAATGTGTATTTTTAGATTAAAATTTTGTTAATATTAAATTTCATTTATAGGTTATGTGTTTTTTTATAATAGGCTATATGTTTAAATAAAGAAAGATAAAATAGGTATAGTTTTTATATTTTACCATGTTTAAATGTGGGTTTTTTTCTCACAAACAAAAGATCTTGTATATCAATTTGGTGTTGAAACTTTAAAATTAGATTATTATTATTATTAACATAGATGTGTTTAAAGTAAAGTTGTTAAAATTTTATTTTAATTAGTGTAGCTATATCAATTAAATATCATAAATAGATGATACACATTAAAATACTTACTTTATGCATTAAATAATTATAAATTTATTTTAAAATATTTTTTATTAATTATAACAAAAATGATTATATGACTTAATCATATATACATTTAAAAAACATGTAACAATATTTTTAACCATCAATATTCAACTCCACCTAATCATGGAGATTCTTAGAATTTAGATAAATGATTTTATAATACCATGTGCCAAACTTTAAATACCACATGTCCAAAACACATATCTCATTTCATATGATACAACATTTTTGTTTAAATAATCGATTTAATTAAAAGGAAAAAAAAGAGACAAAACTACAAAAGGATACATCTCAACCTTACATTTGTGACTAATTCTAGCATATTATGTAGAGGTTAAATCCTACTATTTAACAAATAATTTTTGGTAATTAAATAAAAAATTTAGAAATTTTGTCAAAATAAAAATGTCTATTTGCTTAATTAATAATAATTATTTGATGGATTGTAGAGATTTAACCTTCACTCAATATCCACTTAGTAGTAATTAGACATAAAAAATTGAAATTTATCTCAAAAATAAATATACTCGTTTTAATTTTCAATTCAATTTAAAAAATCATATTCACATGTATGAGATTCACATTTTATTAATTTTTTATTTATACCATTAAACTCTTATAATTTATGTTATTTTACTATATTTTTTACAATTTAAATATATATTTAAGTCACATATTATTTTTTATAATTAATAATAATAATTTTATTAATATTTTAAAATATGCTCATAATTTTATAGATGTATAATTTTTAATAATAAAAAATATATTATAAAATTAATGCTCGACATTCACCAATTTGATTTATATAAATCTCTTATTAATAAAAAAATTGTAAAATTGTAAAATTGTAAAATTATAGCCCCAAGGGTTAGCTCAATTGGTTGAGTCCCCGCTTAGAAGTACTCCCAGATTGAGAGGTCATAGGATCAAATCTCTTAGATGCCCGTGGGGTTAAGCCTCAGTGTTAGGCCGATAGTAGATCCCTTCGGAAGGATTTACTGCGATATATTAAGACCGTGGATGTAGCTAGTACATGTGTGTAGGCACATAGAAACATGAACCACTATGAAGAAAGTAAATAAATAAATAAATAAAATAAAAAATAAAAAATTGTAAAATTTCAAATTCAACTTTCGAAATTAGAATATTCATAAAGCCAAATTCCATCAAATTTAATGAAAGGTTGAAATCGCATGTGTCCCAGTTCGAAGAGCGAGTCAATTTCCTAATTAAATTAAATCAATGACGCGAGTATCGTATCATTGAAATTAATTATTAATATTATTTTTTTCCTGCTTGCCCGATAAGATTAATTCAATATAATTATAAATTAGATTGAAAAAAATTATTTTCAAAATTAAACGGGTGTTGAATGAAGTTGAGATAATGACGATTTGAGAAGACTTCTTCATCATGATAATCGGAAATAGATTTTTAACGTTGAACTAAACCTCTGAGACCGTAACATAGAAGACTGGTTGCTGTAGCTCAGAAGACTGGCCACTGCAACAGTGTCAAACGTGTGGAGATCTTAATTATGAATGTGGTCAACTTGAACTTTGAATGACCTAGTCACATGATTTCGACTTCGACATGGTAGGAATTGCTCGGAATTTCAAAACTAAACCGTCCGTCAAATTTGATGACTTTGGTGTCCTTTTCAATCAATTTAACAAATAATATTAACGGGCGGCTGTATTTCACGGGAAAATCACCCGCAGATGACCCGTCAAATTCCATCCCTGTCGACGGACGCAACGAAGAAAAGGAAAGGAAACTAGGAAGCTTTTACCACATGCATCATTACTTCAGTCAAAATCTACAGTCTCTTTATCCTTCAACTTACAGCTAACTCTATATATTGTGTTGTTGATAGCTTTCACGGTGATGAGGTTGTGCGTAGTTGAAAAATCAGTAGTCCAACGCTTTGCAACTATTAAACCTCGAAGGAAGAAAGATAACTTACATCAACCAGGATCTCCATTGTTGTATCCATTGTTGTGTTTTAATTACAAATTTCTTAGCAGAGATGGCCGCCTCCTCGAAAGTTTCTCAGAATAAGCGAGGCAGAGGTGGGTACCGAAATGTTGAATTGGCTTTGCCCGATGCAAAAAGAAGCAATAGCGTAACCTTGATGCAAGATAGTAATCTCATGGCCTTATATGAGATGATCGGTAATATGGATGTTATTGAGATTAATCAAGAAGAATTCCATACTTCGATTCCGCTGGAGGACGAGAGGCTGAACGGGCTTACAAAATCTCTCGAAGATGAGGTCAGATTGAAAGGGCAAGCAGATGATATTTGTGCGAAGGATAGCATAATTAAACAGCTAACAGAATGGAATCCTGAAACGACCTCGGCTTATCATACATGAGACATGCATTCAGAAGGAATTTTGGCATGTTACCTGTATTCGAAAGGTAAGTGAATGCGACGGGTAAGGAGTTAAATGGAGAGTGTGGCTCGGGTACTCTATTTCTTGACATTGCGTGAAAACACCTGCAAATTTCGGATCTTGTGCTTTGTACGTCCATGCAACAAAACTCAATTCAAGTGTGCGTTGCTGCCAGCTTATGCATGGCATTGGTTGGGAGTATTTCCAACACTCCCCCTTAATCACAACTGTCGCCATTAACCATTCCCAAACACTGTCTGAGATAAACAAAACTTTTCTGTCCCAATGGCATTGTGAGGATATCTGCAAATTGTTCTTCTGACCTGCAATGCTGCAACACAATTTCACCATTGTTAACTAATTCTCTTATGAAATGGTATTTGGCATCAAAATGCTTTGTTCTCTTGTGGAAAACTGGAATATTTGACAATGCAATTGCTGAACTGTTATCACAGAAAATTTTGGTTCTTCTATCTTGTTCATGACATAAATCCCTCAAAATCATTCTCATCGAAACTGCTTGACATGCTGTTGTTGTTGCTGCTACATATTTAGCTTCTAATGTTGATAATGAAACTATTGGTTGCTTCTTGGAAGCCCATAAGATGGCTCCCGATCCCAAATGAAAAACATACCCTGATGTGCTCTTTCTATCATCAACACTTCCAGCCCAATCACTGTCAGTGTAACCAATCAGCTTAAAATCATCAGTTGCGGAGTATAGAACACCATACTCCTTCGTTCCATTTACATACCTCAATATTCTCTTACGTGCTTGCAAATGTGTCTCCTTGGGTGTCTCCATGAATATGGATATCAAACTTACTACATACATTATATCAGGCCTAGTTGCAGTCAAATACATTACACTGCCAACCATGCTTTTGTACAACGTCGGATTGACATTCTTGCTACAATCTTCCTTGCTCAACTTCAACTCCACGATAGTTAGAGTTGATGATGGTGTGTTGTTCTGCATATTGAACCTTTTTAAAATATCTCCAACATACTTTGCTTGGGATATAAAATTCTCTTTTTTGTTTGCTTTACTTCTATGCCCAAAAAATATCTTAACAAT
Organism: Pinus albicaulis; assembly: GCA_034641835.2. Classification (NCBI taxonomy): domain Eukaryota; kingdom Viridiplantae; phylum Streptophyta; class Pinopsida; order Pinales; family Pinaceae; genus Pinus; species Pinus albicaulis. The sequence continues at coordinate 300,467,188 of CM076576.1, read as the reverse complement.
CCCAAGTCAGTCATTTTAAAATCACTTTTCATGACTTCTTTGAAATCAGCAATGAAAGAAACATCATTTCTTTTAAAAATCAAATCATCTACATAGAAAACAAAAATAAGAATTTTACCATCATTTCATTGATGTAGACTGTGGGTTCACCATCACACTTGTTGAATCCATTGTCCATCAAGTAAGCATCAATTATTTTGTACCATGCTCGTGGTGCTTGCTTTATGGGCTGATCTAGTTGCAAGGATCGAGACAAGTTATATCAATTAAATATCATAAATAGATGATACACATTAAAATACTTACTTTATGCATTAAATAATTATAACTTTATTTTAAAATATTTTTTATTAATTATAACAAAAATGATTATATGACTTAATCAAATATACATTTAAAAAACATGTAACAATATTTTTAACCATAAATATTCAACTCCACCTAATCATGGAGATTCTTAGAATTTAGATAAATGATTTTATAATACCATGTGCCAAACTTTAAATACCACATGTCCAAAACACATATCTCATTTCATATGATACAACATTTTTGTTTAAATAATCGATTTAATTAAAAGGAAAAAAAAGAGACAAAACTACAAAAGGATACATCTCAACCTTACATTTGTGACTAATTCTAGCATATTATGTAGAGGTTAAATCCTACTATTTAACAAATAATTTCTGGTGATTAAATAAAAATTTTAGAAATTTTGTCAAAATAAAAATGTCTATTTGCTTAATTAATAATAATTATTTGATGGATTGTAGAGATTTAACCTTCACTCAATATCCACTTAGTAGTAATTAGACATAAAAAATTGAAATTTATCTCAAAAATAAATATACTCATTTTAATTTTCAATTCAATTTAAAAAATCATATTCACATGTATGAGATTCACATTTTATTATTTTTTTATTTATACCATTAAACTCTTATAATTTATGTTATTTTACTATATTTTTTACAATTTAAATATATATTTAACTCACATATTATTTTTTATAATTAATAATAATAATGTTATTAATATTTTAAAATATACTCATAATTTTATAGATGTATAATTTTTAATAATAAAAAATATATTATAAAATGAATGTTGGACATTCACCAATTTGATTTATATAAATTTCTTATTAATAAAAAAATTGTAAAATTGTAAAATTGTAAAATTATAGCCCCAAGAGTTAGCTCAATTGGTTGAGTCCCCGCTTAGAAGTACTCCCAGATTGAGAGGTCATAGGATCAAATCTCTTAGATTCCCGTGGGGTTAGGCCTCAGTGTTAGGCCGATAGTAGATCCCTTCGGAAGGATTTACTGCGATATATTAAGACCGTGGATGTAGCTAGTGTGCGGGCACATAGAAACGTGAACCACTATGAAGAAAATAAATAAATAAATAAATAAAATAAAAAATAAAAAATTGTAAAATTTCAAATTCAACTTTCGAAATTAGAATATTCATAAAGCCAAATTCCATCAAATTTAATGAAAGGTCAAAATCGCATGTGTCCCAGTTCGAAGAGCGAGTCAATTTCCCAATTAAATTAAATCAATGACGCGAGTATCGTATCATTGAAATTAATTATTAATATTATTTTTTTCCTGCTTGCCCGATAAGATTAAGTCAATATAATTATAAATTAGATTGAAAAAAATTAATTTCAAAATTAAACGGGTGTTGAATGAAGTTGAGATAATGACCATTTGCGAAGACTTCTTCATCATGATAATCGAAAAGAGATTTTGAACGTTGAACTAAACCTCTGAGACCGTAACACAGAAGACTGGCTGCTGTAGCTCAGAAGACTGGCCGCTGCAGCAGTGTCAAACGTGTGGAGATCTTAATTATGAATGTGGTCAACTTGAACTTTGAATGACCTAGTCACATGATTTCGACTTCGACAGGGTAGGAATTGCTCGGAATTTCAAAACTAAAGTGTCCGTCAAATTTGATGACTTTGGTGTCCTTTTCAATCAATTTAACAAATAATATTAACGCGTGGATGTATTTCACGGGAAAATCACCCGCAGATGACCCGTCAAATTCCATCCCTGTCGACGGACGCAACGAAGAAAAGGAAAGGAAACTAGGAAGCTTTTACCACATGCATCATTACTTCAGTCAACATCTACAGTCTCTTTATCCTTCAACTTACGGCTAACTCTATATACTGTGTTTTTGATAGCTTTCACGGTGATCAGGTTGTGCGTAGTTGAAAAATCCGTAGTCTAAAGCTTTGCAACTATTAAACCACGAAGGAAGAAAGATAGCTTACATCAACCAGGCTCTCCGTTGTTGTATGCATTGTTGTGTTTTAATTACAAATTTATTTGTAGAGATGGCCGCCTCCTCGAAAGTTTCTCAGAATAAGTGAGACAGAGGTGGGTACCGGAATGGTGAATTGGCTTTGCCCGATTGAAAAGGAAGAAATAGCGTAACATTGATGCAAGATAGTAATCTCATGGCCTTATATGAGATGATCGGTAATATGGATGTTATTGAGATAAATCAAGAAGAATTCCATACTTCGATTCCGCTGGAGGACGAGAGGCTGAACGGGCTTACGAAATCTCTCAAAGATGAGGTCGGATTGAAAGGGCAAGCAGATGATATTGGTGCGAAGGATAGTATAATTAAACAGCTAACAGAATGGAATCCTGAAACGACCTCGGCTTATGATACAAGAGACATGCATTCAGAAGGAATTTTGGCATGTTACCTGTATTCGAAAGGTAAGTGAATGCGGCAGGTAAGGAGTTAAACGGAGAGTGTGGCTCGGGTAATCTTTTTCTTGACATTGCGTGAAAACGCCTGCATATTTTGGATCTTGTGCTTTGTCCGTCCATGCAAAAAAATTCAATTCAAGTGTGGGTTGGTGCCATTTTATTCATGGCAGTGGTTGATACTATTTCCAACACTCCCCCTTAATCACAACTGTCGCCATTAACCATTCCCAAACACTGTCTGAGATAAACAATTTTTTTTTGTCCCAATGGCATTGTGAGGATATCTGCAAATTATTCCTCTGGCCTGCAATGCTGCAACACAATTTCACCATTGTTAATTAATTCCCTTATGAAATGGTATTTGGCATCAATATGCTTTGTTATCTTGTGGAAAACTGAATTCTTAGACAATGCAATTGCTGAACTATTATCACAGAAAATTGTGGTTCCTCTATCTTGTTCATGACATAAATCCCTCAACATCATTCTGATCGAAACTGCTTGACATGTTGCTATTGATGCTGCTACATATTTAGCTTTTTTTGTTGATAATGAAACTGTTGGCTGCTTCTTGGAAGTCTATGAAATGGCTCCCTATCCCAAATGAAAAACATACCCTGATGTGCTCTTTCTGTCATCAACACTTCCAGCCCAATCACTGTCAGTGTAACCAATCAGCCCAAAACCATTAGTTGCGGAGTATAGAACACCATACTCCTTCGTTCCATTTACATACCTCAATATTCTCTTGCTTGCTTGCCAATGTCTCTCCTTGGTTGTCTCCATGAATCTGGATATCAAACTTACTACATACATTATATCAGGCCTAGTTGCAGTCAAATACATTACATTGCCAACCATGCTTTTGTACAATGTCGGATTGACATTCTTGCTGCAATCTTTCTTGCTCAACTTCAACTCCATGATAGTTGGATTTGATGATGGTGTCTTGTTCTGCATATTGAAACTTTTTAAAATCTCTACAACATACTTTGCTTGGGAGATAAAAATTCCCTTTTCTATTTGCTTTACTTCTATGCCCAAAACATATCTTAACAATCCCAAGTCAGTCATTTTAAAATCACTTTTCATGACTGCTTTGAAATCAGCAATGAGAGAAACATCATTGCCTTTAAAAATAAAATTATCTACATAAAAAACAAAAATAAGAATTTTACCATCATTTTCATTGATGTAGACTGTGGGTTCACCATCACACTTGTCGAATCCATTGTCCATCAGGTCAGCATCAACCATGTTGTACCATTCTCGTGGTGCTTGCTTCAGCCCATAAATAGCTTTCCACTGCTTACACACCTTGTGTTCTTGGACTTCTATTTCATAGCTAGGAGGTTGTTCAACATACACCTCCTCTTTCAGCACTCCATTCAATAATACAGACTTCACATCCATTTGATAAAATTTCCACTTTTATTGCATTGCTATAGACAACATTATCCACATTGTCTCGATCCTTGCAACTGGTGCAAAGGTTTCCTCATAGTCTCTTTCATGCTTCTGCTTGTAACCTTTGACAACTAGCCTTTTTGTGCCTTTCTATCTTGCCTTCAATGTTGCATTTGGTCTTATAAACCCATTTCACTCCAATAATTTTTTTTCCTTGTGGTAGGTCCACTAACTCCCATGTGTCATTCATTTCTATTGCTCATATTTCTTCATTCATTACTTCAACCCATTTATCTTCTTTGACTTCATATTCAAAATGGATTGGGCCATCTACATGACAAAATAATGAAAATAAAGAATTCAGGCCAGCACTATTGTCAACTTCTTCTTGTTCATAAATTTCACTTAAATTTTTGAATCTTTGTCTTTTTGTATTTGCTGAAGATGTGCTTGGAGTTTCACTTGAACTCGAGGCAGTTTTTGATCCCTATGGTGTGTTTGGAGAACCACTTCCTTGGTTTCTCAATGATGTTATATTGCTTGCTTGTGGTGTTCTTTGTTGAGCTTGTGTGGGTAGAGGAGGAGCCACCGTTGAGAAGTTACTTATTGAAATCCATTCATCTTTCTCTTCATGAGACATACATGTCTTCACATTTATTGTCTTCTCTAAACTTCCATCCCATGCTTATTCTTCTATGAACTGAAAATATTTGTTGATTATTACTTTCTTGGTTGATGGATTACAGAGCTTTTAAGCCTTGGATTCATCACTGTATCTAAGAAATATACATTTTTCCCCCTTGTTGTCCAACTTCTTCCTTAACTGATCTGGAACATGTGCATATGCCACACATCCAAACACTCTCATGTGAGTGACAAATTGGTTTGTTCCACTACATGCTTCTTCTGGAACTCTATTCATAACACTTTTGGTTGGACATCTATTTATGATATATGCTGCACAAGAGACAACTTCTTCCCAATAATCATTTGGCAAGTGCTTTGCCTTCAACATACTTCTTGATATGTCCATGATGGTTCTATTCTTTCTTTCTACAACACCGTTTTGCTGAGGTGTATACCTTGTGGTAAATTTCTTGTGTATTCCATGCTCCCTGTAGAAATGTATGAAGTATTTGGAGATATATTCTCCACCTCTATTAGTTCTCAACACTTTTATGTAGTGTCCACTTTGCTTCTCAACAAGAGATTTGTAGTGGTAGAACTATTCAAACACTTCACTTTTATGTTTTAAGAAATAGACCCATGTCTTCCCTATGTAATCATCTATAAATGTCAAAATATAATGACTGCCACCTAATGATGGTGTTTGCATTGGTCCACATAAATTTGAGTGGACAATATCCAAAGGTGTCTTTGCCCTTATACTCTTTCCTGGTGGAAATGATTCTCTGTGTTGTTTGCCCAAGATACAATCTTCACATAGGCTGTCTAGTTTCTCTATGAGTAGTAATCCCTTTACCATGTATTTTCTATGAAACAAGTTCAAACCTCCGAAATTGAGATGACCAAATATCAAATGCGATAACCAACTCTCATATTTCACTTCTTCTTGAAATATTTCTTCTGTGACAGCTACTACAACACCTCCTTCCTTCAAGTCCGATCTCATCTTGTGAGGAAACGTTATATTGCTTGTCATATGCACTTTTGCAATGAGCTATCTACTTGGAGGTTTATCCATAATTTTGCACACATCATCTTTAAAAAACATATTGTATCCCTTTTGCACAAGTTTTCCAATGCTTAGAAGGTTACATTTCAAGCCAGGGACATAATAGACATCTGGCACGAACTTCTTCTCTCCCTTTTTTGTCAGAAAATTTACTCTCCCTTTTCCCATGATAAAGACTTTTCTATCAATCCCCAATGTCACATCAAATTTTATACTTTCATCTAGATTGGAAAACATTTCTATGCTTCCATTCATATGGTTACTACATCTTGAATTTAAGAACCATATATCTTCTTGTTTTTCTTGTGCTACATTACAAGCTAAAAAAAATTCTTCATGGTTTTGATTTTATTTTGTAAAATTTGGACTTGGTTTCTTACCCATGTCATTTTTCTTCTTTCTACATTCATTTGCATAATGAGCATACTTTTTTCAATAATGACATTGGACTTGAGACTTATCATACCTCTGTCCTTATGCTTGATTCTAGCTTGAGCCTTGGCTTGGATTCTGATTGCTGCCCCTTCCACTTGTGCTTGCAGGACTGATTCTTCCACCTTTGTGTGGGGTTCTTCCTCTTCCTTGGTAGTTTGATCTTCCTCGACCTCTACCTTGACCAAAAGACATTTGTGTCTTAAATGCATCCTCAAATGAGGAGTTTGTTTCTCTGTTAAGTCTGTGCTCATGAGACATCAGTGATACATGAAGCTCATCCACTGAAAACTCTGAGAGATCCTTTGTCTCTTATATGGCCACAACTATGGCATCAAACCTTGATGGTAGACTTCTTAAGACTTTCTCAACTATTCTCCTCTCTTCAAGTGTCTCACCATGAAACCCGATTTGGGTAACCAACCCAGTCACTTGTCTAAACAATGAGTCTATATTATCAGACTCTTTCATACAAAGAGTTTCAAAATCTTTTGTCAGCATTTGAAGTTTTGTTGTCTTCACCTTTTCCATGCCTTGATAGGTCGTCTGGAGGGTATCCCATTCCTCCTTGGACTTCGCTGCTGCTGCAACCCTTAGGAAAATACTCTCATGTACTGCTTGGAAAATATAAAAGAGGGCTTTCGAGTCCTTCTTCTTCTTATCTCTCAAAAAATCTCTTTATGTTTGTGTCAAATCATTGAGTGCTGTTGCATTTTCTAGTTCTTTGAAACCATTTTCCACTAGCTCCCAAATATCTTGTGAAACAAACAAGGCCTTCATTTTAATGGGCCAATAATCATAATTCTTCCCATTGAACTGTGGTAGTCAGGCTTGTGCCTACTGCTACCATATTTACTGTGTAAACAAAACCTTCTCACTACTGGAGAATATACTTCTAAAAAAAAACCTTTCAGCTTCTTCATTAAAGAGCTCATTCTTTCACTGAGAGCCTAGACCTACTCTGATACCATGTGTTTCCCCCTTTTGACACATAGAATGCAATTGCGGAAATAACATCAAAGAGACAAATAGAGAAAAAACACACTGGAGAGGAATTCTTCTTTTTTCATTCACTCATCTCTAAAAACATAAAAAAATTACATTCCTTTAATACAAAATGGTGGAGCCTGTAAAATTAATGATATTCAATGCTAGACGGGATGAATAACCACAGAATCATCCTTCTACTGCGGAAGCCCAATTATTCACAAAACAACGCACAAAACAGATAATGTCGGACTTGAAATTTTATGGGTTTCAGCTTTGAAACCACATCACGTCTACGCCCTCATCGAAAACCTCATTTTGGCGATTTATCTTTTAACTGGGCGCATACAGGAAAACTTAAAAACTCACGATGTGTGATTTGCGATCGCATCGCAACTTAAATAAGATAACTTGCGGGCGCTTAAAGGTAAATCATAAGAAATGCGAAGTGCAAAATGCGGGCACTTAAACGACGGGAAGTGCAAAATGCGAAAAGGTAAGGGAAAAATGAAATACAAAGGTTTGCATTCGATTTGGTAATGCGGTAAGGTATAATGGGTCCAACCAAATCACATCAGTGGAGATTTAAGTTTTGCGGTGTGTGAAGGAGTAAAAGGTAAAACTTGCAGGCTGCGATATGCAGGAAAAAGGTAAGTGAATGCGGCGGGTAAGGAATTAAATGCAGAGTGTGGCTTGGGTACTATGTTTCTTGACATTGCATGAAAACACCTACATATTTTGGATCATGTGCTTTGTCCTTCCCTGAAAAAAAATTCAATTCAAGTGTGGGATGCTGCTAGTTTATTCATGGTGGTGGTTGGGAGTATTTCCAACAGCAACAGATGATGGCCGAAGCATATTCTTCATTTTCCTTCAGCGTGGTTTCTAAGTTTGCACACTTTAATCTTGTCTATATGTTCACAAAAAGTCTCATTGTGGAAAGCATTCCTTTTTCTTTGGCTCAAGTTTAATTTTGCATCGTTATTGTTTCAGAAAAATTCCCAAACATTTATTTTGTATATGTTTTTGTCAAAATGATTGATAAACAATATATATATATATATTTTACAAAAGTGTAATTTTATTAATTTTGAAGAGAAAATTATATAGCATTTCATAATTTAAGGCCATATGCAAAGAGCTAATGAGATAACAGAAAAACAAGGAAATACATACTACAATATACAATGGAAGCTCGTTCAATAGGAACAAGGATCAATGCTCAATTAGCAACCACTTCGGGATTTTTTTATAAGAGTTTGAGCTTTTTGAAACATGGGCTCTTTTAGAGCCCCAAGCCTATCAGAAGTCTGCGTACAGGGGAGAGCCTTGCCGAATCTGAAAGTTCTGTATTATTTGTGTTTGAGATATCTCTTCTAGTTGTTGACTAGACTGGATCGTATTCTCCTCTTTGGGTTGAGCTTGGGTTTTCTCTTTGGATTCTTCTTATTCTCCATCTTCTCAGAGCGGGAACTCAGATAATTGTCAACATTTTGGCTACTTGAGTTTCTTTTTTTCGTATTTGGTTTTTTATTAGCATGTGAATAAGTGTTCTATAGGTGCCTTAATTTTGAAAATTGCATTCTCATTGTCTAAGACTTGCTTCCAATGTAAATTATTTTGCTTCAAGACTATGTGGCCTGGAAGTTTTTTGCACACATATCTTTCCACAAATAGTCTAACAAAGGTGAAGAGGCTTTTTTCTTATCTTTCCAAGTCCTTTTTCTAAATATACCCCAAGCATTCCCAATGTCTTCAAGAACTTTGTAATTCAAAAAATGAAGGGGAGGGAGTGGGAGACTAACCCAAATCATCTTGTTTGTTACTTGTTAGACAACTAATCCTTGTGTTAGTTTGTGTTAGGTAATCGATTATTAGAGTCCAAGAAACCTGGGGAATTGATTCAACGATTTCATCATGTATTTATATGTCTACACAATGTACATCATTCTTGGAGGCATTCCTTAATATATTTTTGAGTTTGTTTCCAGTTTATGTGTTGTGTGTCTTACAGTGGTATCAAAGTGAGGTTGTTCATCCACTTGTTAATTGAAATGTTCCACTATTTTTGTGTCCCTTCATGAGCACCGAAGTTTGCATCTGATAGTCCAAGGATTTTATGCATATTGTGATAACCAGGCTCTGTGTGAAAGAGGCTGAGGGGTTTGAGTTATATAAATAATTTCGTTAGCAGAAAATGCAATTTTGATGGTTAAACAAATATTAACGGTTTCAAAAGAGACCAATGAACTTGGTGGTATCAGGCTTTTCAACGGACTGTTGATGATGAAATAAATAAGGTACTGAGTCATGGATTGTATCCACTAACATACCTTTTATACCCTATGAAAACTGCACATTTTTATTTTTTGATCTCGTTTCTACTTCCTTGCCTCTGTGTTGCCTGAATGTGGAGATATATATTTGATGAGAAATGTGGTAGCAGAGACTAGATTTATTTAACCTCGTTGACGATGAATCTATGGTTGTAATTAATCCAAGAGATTTTCTTGTAAGCATGTCCATCTTCCAAAAACTGAGTCAATTGTTCACACTGAGTTGTCTAAGAAAAAACGTTGTTCAAACTTGTGAAAAGCGTAGCCAAATTTTCCTATGAAGCCCACGTAGTATGTAAAACTACCACACTCCATCTTGGGATAAATTTTTCATACTTAATTGGCATCAATTTTTGTCTTACCTTATCGGGCATAGTGGAAGTGTCACTACAAAAATCTATGATTATTTTTAATGGACAACATTGGTAGGAGTGAGACATTATTTCTGGAATAGACAACCTCTATGATATTTATTCAAACAATTTCTCGGCTTCTAGATCGAAGATGATAGGTGCAAATATGCCTACATTTTGATTGAAATAAATCCAATACCAGAGATGAAAGGTGAGAGGCAATAGGAGAGTTTGGAAATGCAATGGGGTATACCAGAAGTATTGATATGGATATTGGACTATGCTTAAGGGTTTGATGTTGGACAAGTTATGAAACCATCCATCGACTTTCAAGGGTTAAATCCTTATTTCCATTCCAATATTGTATTTTTAATTAGTGGAGATTGTGGTATGAGTCTCATTTTTGCTTCCTTTGCAAGTGAAGCTATGCACATTTTTTGAGTAAATTTTTGAAGATTTTGATGCACACATAGACTATCTATTGATGCTTGAAAATTTAGTATAACAAAGAATGGTAAAATAATTACAAGTTTTCTTGTGTTGAAACAAAAGTGTCCAGATGAATTTTACAGTTAGAAAGACGTGCTAAATCTTATGTAGCAATTTCGGTGAAAATTGCATTATCGTTGTAGCCTAGGGACCATCTCGTAGTTGCATGGCCATTGTTGGTGGATTTATGTCGTTTGGGTGTAGGATAATGTAATTTAGATGGGCCACGACCAGGTTTTGTCAATTGTTGTAAATCAAGTTTCATTGAGCACGCTTTTGCTAGCTTGCCCCTGGAAATCAGTTGAAAAATTGAAGTATCATGCCTATCACCATTAGTGCATTTCCCTGTTCACTTCATTATTGAAAATATATTAGTAATCAAGATCAACAGTGAGAAATATAAATTACCATGAAGAAAATTACAGGTACAAAATTATAAGAAAACTTTTTTCATGCTAATAATGAGATGATGAGAATTTGATGCTAGGTTCAAGTTCGAAGAGTGGGAAATAATAAGGCTTGTTATACATTTTCAATATTTTTTCGTTATGAGCTTTATTGACATTTTTGTCATTTTTAATTAGAATAGTTGGGATATATGGATATTTGGGATATGTGATGAAATTGAAGTTGTAGTGAAGGTATTGTGGTTGGTGAAGTGTCTATAGTTATTTGGTAAAAAAGGTCACAAGTTCAAATCCATATGTTTGGGAATTTTATTTCAACAAAAGAAGATAAATTTTGGAGGTTGTGACATTTTTTGCTGGAGGATGTGGAATTTTTGTTGGACAAGCAGAAGACAACATAATTTTTGTTTTCATGGGTTGTCAACCCTGAACATGTCACTATTTGATGAACTTTGTCAAATATTTGAGTTTAATGATTCCTTTAGCATTCATTGTATGGAGAACAGATATAAAAAAAAACCCTACTTATGTAGTTGCAACGATTTATTTTTTTACATGAATTTGTATTGTTGATGGGTGCATGATCGGTTGAACCCGACACCCATTTAAATCTTTGAAAATTTGTTTGTATTGGGCGCATTTTCAGTGGTAGTCGACACCCCTTTTTCTGAGTTGATTGCAAGTTTACTTTGATATCGAACTGGAGAAAATGGCCAAACTAAATGATTTAGTACAATTATTAAGCGATTTAATGCTATCTATTGTCCATAAAAATGTCCAATTCAGCAAAGACATGCTCTCTGACATCCAATCATGTTTTCAAAATGCTAAAAGAAAAATTGAATTCTTGGAGTTAGAGTCACAGTTACAGCGAGACGAACTTCAAAAGAAAACTTGTTATTCTGAACTGGTGTTTATTCAGAACAACAATTTCTTTGAGCCTAATCATTAGTCAAAGAATGGTTAGAGAAATGAAGTGATTTCAGGTGATAATTTGGATGCAGTTAGAAGTGTTGATGTGAAACTTGTTATAAGAGCATGGGAAGAGATTACACACAATAAACACAGAACTGGTCTTGGTTATAAAAATTATGTCTCTTTTCACATTCCACACTTCGCTAAACCTATACAATTTTGAAGTTCAAGATTTATGGATGGTGTATTTCTAGAAAAAATTGATAGATGCCAATAGTGTAACAGAGTTGGGCATGTGATGCACCCATAAGGACTCTGTGTGTGCTTTTATGGAAGATATGGGCGCTACATACCATTCTGTGCGTGCGTATATGGTAGATCTGGACGATGGAAAACTCACCCTCCCGAACACACCCATAAGGAATCTATGCGTGCATTTATGGAAAATCTGGATGCTACTAGATCATTCTGTGCCAGTGTCTAGGGATGAAAATTTCAGTTACGTGTGAGCGTCTGAGACTCAAAAACCCTAAATATTTGTGAGATTCAACCCTGTAGTTTCGAACCCTTTGCACGAGCTTTCCTCTTACGAACCTGTGTGAAACAAACAATAGGAGAGAGGAGAGAATGCTTGATTCTTGATGATTGTGTCCAAATGAGCTTGATGTCTCTTCTATTTATAGGCTTTTATGAGGGTCCACTCGGGGTTAGGGCCCACTAAACCAATTCAAACATGTTCTTAGGACCGACCCATACCATTATACAAGTATGAATAAAATAATTCAATAATCAACTTTTGTTTAACCAAATAGGGTGATATTTAGGTCGATTTTGGTCCTCTCAAAAAGAGGAATTTATTGAATTTATTATCTTCATCATATGAGTTGTATAGAGTGGAATTTGAGTGCAGATGCATAATTTTAACACTCCCTCTCAACTAGGGACAATTCCACCTACCAATATTTGTTCATCGATCAATATGAAATTTGGGTATTTTCAAGTGTCATCATGTATCATCATTGATAATATATGTGATGTAGTCATCATGGTATGATTGTCTCATCATCACACATCATCAATTTACTTCTCTTTCTTATTCTTGCTTATTTCTTGATTTTTTTTGCTCGAATGTTGAACATTCTCAAACCTTAGAAGAAGAATTTTTTACCAAAGGGGATCTTAATCTACCATGATCTATCCATCAAGTTACCACTAGGAATCTATGCCAGCGGGATACTAACCAAAATATCATCATCAATCATCATCGGAGAGAATATCATCAAGGAGTACATCTCAACTTGTAACCACATCGAGGATTACATCTCACTTCAGAATATCATGGGGGAGTTATACATCTACAACCTCATATCGAGCAATAGGATATACAAACACGCGGGGTATCCTATCTCGACTCTGGCATCACATCGGTGAGCTAAATATCAACCTTGAACCGCATAGGGTTATCTCAACCCATCCTATTTCATATTGATCTTCCCAACGATGACCTTGAATAGTCATGTGGTAGAACACCTGCATCATAGTCGACTTGGGTTGTACACCCCATTCACACTCTCAACTCGTTTCCAAATGAGAAACGGTATTCCCAACAAGCCTTGCTTGAGGGTATGATGCCAACTAGGGTAGAATATGCAAAGACCAAAAAAAGGAGCAACATTCTCTGACCCTATGAATATAGGGGTGAAGCATATTCAACCATGTGGGTAACATATAGGGGAGTACCATATTTTCCATAGATCCCTCAACCCCAGGATCCCTCTACCTCAATTCCTCACCCTCAGAGCTCAAGCAGGGTAGGAAGAGTTGGCTCAATTTCCTCGATCATCGTTGCACACATCACACTCAAATATGGTATCTTCTTGTCTTAATAGCAGTTTATTCTTGTTCATATAGGAAATCAGATGAAATATTATGTTAGAACATAAATAATCATATAAATCACAAAAGGATAGCATAATCATCCTCCCTCTCAAGGAGGTTTCAATCAGAAGCCTAAGCTTGTGTAGAACAACTGCATTGTCTCAATATATGGGGAAATATCAGTCCCAACTATATATATGGGATTCTCTATCATGAGTATGTATCCATGCCATATTCAAATCTTGATCAGATGGAGCTTCACAGCTAGCCATACTAGCAACATCATACTCAATCTTGGTCGTGCTATGGACCACTCTTCCAAGATACCATGGAAGATATCATACTAAAAAAAAAATCTAAAATGTGCTCTTTAGCAATAATCTAAAAAAAATAATACATCCATGCAATCACATATCATAGGAGAAATATCCCAGCCTAAAAAATAGAATGTTTCATGCATATATTTCAAAGGATGTTTGGTGGCAACTCTATGTGAATGAAGCAACTCAATCATGAATTTACTCAGGTTCATTACACATCATATATATAAAGATGAATGGTCAAATAATAACATCAATGCTTCAATGAACTATGATATGCCATGTCAAGTTCAACAAAATTTTGAACTTTAAATCAGAGTGTCCAAGGATTTGCAGCTTTGCAATATGGAATTTCTTTCCCAAATTTTCAGAATTTATTATTCATGTTATTACACATAATTTCAAGCTTCAGAACCCATATCTCTCTTACTTAGATCATTAGAGGCTCATCATATGTCAAGATTATACCATTAGTATGTAAAACGAAAACCATAATCAAAATCAAAGCCATACCTTGGAACTCATCATCCTGATTTCATCAGATGGAAATATACAGATTAGGGAGCTTACTTCATGCAATGCTCGCAACGTAATCAACCTTACATAAATCAATGTTTTTTCAAAGAATTTAACTCATCATATTTTAGAAGCTAGATCAAAACTATTATCAAAGTCATCAATTCTTTCAACGAGGTGACAGGTAGATCTCATATCAAGTCTTGAATTTTTTTATTATCATGCTAACAAGACTCTTACCTATCATGCCATTACAAGTCATTTCTGTCACTAGATGTAAATTCATACATCAAGAATAAGTCATGCAGGTTCCATCCTCATACTGAATCGCAATTATCAATACTTCAACCATTATGTTATGAACAAGGAGGCCAATACAAAACCATTTTTCTAAATACCCTCATAAGTCATTGAAGGTCACTATGGGAACATAACATTGACATCATGGCAAATCAACGATCATTAAATCAAATAATTAGTCATCAGTTCAAGTCCAAATTTGTTATCATAGATATATCTATATGTCTCAATGATTGATTTAGATTTCTAAGTCATTTTTAAGCATCATGTCACAACTCATATATGTCAATCAACTAAATCATGTCAAACTTTAATAGCATATAATTAAAACATAATGACACATATATGTATGTATATCTCGGTTAATTGAAAATAAACTATCAATTCAAACATTCAATATTTTCATGCTTACATATCTTACTGATATCTGCAACACATCTGCAGTATTGACATATTTCAGGTAAACATCTGATTTCATGCACAATACTTAATTTTTCCTATGACCAACTATTTAACCCAATAACTTCATAATTCAGTTCGTAGTGGCAGAATATGTCAAAGAAACCTTGATTGAGAGTATAGAATACTTTAGAAAAAATTGAATGATGGTCGACTATAGTCAAACCCTTGGATGCTTCCTTCGGGTTATCATGGGACCATTTTTAGATTCTTGGAAATTTCCTTGACCTCATCATACATGCATCCAGGCACAAAATATCCAAGTTATGTGCCTACGTCCAAAACAAGAACCCTAATTTTTTTACGAGAATCATATCTGATACTTTTCTACAATTCAATGATGTTAGATGCACATAGATCGTATTTCAATAGTACACCAAGAAAATAGAAATATGAGTAAGAATATTGAGAAAAGATTCTCCCTCTGACTGGGATCCACTTCATCCATCACTAGCCTATCTCTTATAATTTTATGCAAAAACATGTCTATTATATGATAAACATATATCTATCAGGGTCATGAACATCATGTCTACAATATTTTATCAAGGATTAGACTTGAAATATTAGAGAAGCAAACAAATGTGACATCAGGAACACAATAAAAATGTGTATCGAGACAATCCATCAAGTTAGGGCATTTAGTTTCACCATATGTCATCAGGACATGACCATAGATAGTAGGAGATCTAGAATATCAATCTCATAGTTATACCTCTATATTAATGGTTACCATGCTTATCATGATCAATAGTATCAAGTTAGGTCATTCAATAAATATTTACCAAAAAGAGTGTCAATCTCTTTTTCCATGAACTTTCATCAAGCTTATCACAAACTTTATCAATAATATCATGTAAAGGAATTAATGAGCTAACCTTATATGTGGAATCCATCATGTCATATGTATTTCAAGTATCAAGAGTATCACCTACTAGAGTCTAGCATTCTTTATAGGATCAAGATATCCAAAAGATAGACTTTATCCAAAAATCAAGTATACCATTATATCCAAGATCAACAATAAGTATCCTTCAAGAAGATCATCATGATGAAAAATTTCAATACTAGGAACACCATTCCATTATAGGAACCATATTACCAAATCAATTTCATATGCATGTATGAGATTTATGAGAATGAGACATTCTCAAGATATTATAGGGCTAAATTTTTTATTCAATAATACAATTGAAACATAACATTGAAATAGTATACCATGCATACGTTGTAGTATTCAAATACCTTTGCACATCCACATAGACATCTTATAGTGCTTTTCATCTTTTCATCGGGTGCCTTTTTACCTTTTTCCAGATCTATATTTTATTTCCTGCATATCAAATGATCCTTAAGAATGATCCACTTATCACATCTCATCAAGGATGTTAGAACATCTCGTTACTTAGAATATACATGCAGGAAATATAAGAAATAATCATCATAATCATATCGATTCCATAAGTGTAAAGAAGAGTAAAGTCACAAAGACGCATCATAAATCAAGGAATACTTATATTCAATGAGATATGATTGATCCATGTGGATATTGGTGGCCACCCACCTATTCCACTTGGGGCCCCACCATTGTCTCTTTCAGTTTTTTAGTTTCGGCACAACTTACTATTTTTGAAAGTTTTTTGTGTCCTGAACTTCCGGAGCTATTTTGAGGCCCTAAACGATGTTTTTTGGGAAAACCAAAATTTGTACTCCTCGGACAGATCTTTCTAACGAGCTATTGAGCGCATCAAACAGATATCGTATGCCAAAGTTACATCCATGGGAAATTGAAACACCAATTTACCCAAAAGAGGCCCATAGTTTTGGCGCTTCATCTCCTAGGGTTAGGGTTTTCCATTGTTTCTAAACAATAAATAGGCCTTCGAGCGTCATTGTAACTCAGTTCAGAGGCATGTAGCCACAACATCTCTTCTCAGAGATAAGCTACCAATGCCCTAGCTAGTTTATTTCTATTATGTATGTAAGCAAATTTCAGTTCTTTGATATTAATGAAATGAAGTGTTATTTCCGCTGAATATTTGTATTTATGTTTACATGTGTATTTTGTTGCATTCCTGCATAAATCTAGGTCAATGATACTCTCCCTCTTAAACCAGTATTCAAGAGCCATTACTATCCATTTTACATATACGAATGTTTCCTTCAATCAAATTTATCAATAATCATGCCGTATAGAGGCTATCCCATCTGGGGCTTCATCGAATCATATCTCATGTCTGTCCATCAACCAGGGTTTCACTCAAACCCTAAACATCAAAATATTATGCACTAAATACCTACTGTTTTCTTCATACCCTAGAATTATTTTAAGTCTCCACCATCCTCTTCTTGCTTCCATGGGGGTGATCTCCATGGATTTTCTTCAGTCCAACTTTGAAACAGTGTTAATTTTTTATAGGGCTATATTGTTCTTTTCTTTCATAGTTTCATTTATTCATTAACACATTAAACTCATCCCATATCATTATATCAGTATTCATATTTACATTATCATCCATCATCATATACAACTATGTAGGAAGAACAATAAAATCATCATCATCTATGCAGCGAAATATAAAGGAACATTGTAAGAAAAACATGCATACATAGAGACATCAAGATTGGTCTGAGACCAGGGAAAAACCCATTATGGGGAAAACCCTTGAAAAATATTGTTCTTATATCATCCTCAAATGATTCAGTAAGACAGAGTACAATGATTCGTATCTTCTTAATGCAAGAAAACAACTAAAACATCTTAAACATACTTATACTCAAATATCATGATTCTGAGTACTATAGTCCACTGTCACTGAATGTAGTTAACTATTTAATACTGTTTTCACCATGTTTAACACTGTTGAATACTATTGCATAATCATAAACCATATTTAGGTCATGGATGCATGCAGAGATATTGTGTGCATGTTTCTATGGTAGATCTGGATGCTACCAGACCATTCTGTGTGTCTCTATGGGGACCAAACTGGACTGTAGAAACCTTAGCCTCCCGGGTCCACCCATAAGGACTTTGTGTGTGCATCTATGGCAGATCTGGATGCTACCAGACCATTTCATGTGTGCGTCTGGGGACCAAAATATATTGCAGAAACCTCAACTTCCTGGACACACCGATAAGGACTCTGTGTGTGCGTCTATGGCAGATTTGGATGCTACCAGACCATTATGTGCGTGCATCTATGGAAGATATGGACTGCAAAAACCTTAGCCTCACAGATGCACCCATAAGGACTTTGTGCATGCATCTATGGCAGATCTGGATGCTACTAGACCATTTTGTACGCGTGTCTATGGAAAATTTGGACTACGCAAACCTCAAACTCCCGGGCGCACCCATAAGGACTCTATGCGTGCATCTATGGTAGATCAGGATGCTACCAGAATATTTTTTTCAAGCGTCTATGGAAGATATGGATTGCATAAACCTTAGCCTCATGGACATACCCATAATGACTTTTTGTGTGCGTATATGGCATATTTGGACGCTACTATACCATTTTGTGGATGCATCTACGGAAGATTTGTACTGCGGAAACCTCAGTGTCCCAAATGTAGCCATAATTATTATGTGCATGTGTCTATGGAAGATCTAGAAGATATGAGACCATTTTCTGTGTGCATCTATGGCAAATTTGTATTGTGGGAACCTCAAACTCCCAGACGGACACATAAGGGCTCTGTGCATGCGTCTATGGCAGATATTGACGCTACCTGATAATTTTGTGCCAGCGTCTAGGGATGAAAAAATTCAGTTAGGTGCGATCATCCGAGACTCAGAAACCCTAGATACATGCGAGCTTCGATCGTGTTGTTTCAGACCCTTTGCATAAGATATCCTCTGATGAACCTATGTGAACCAAACAATAGGAGAGAGAATAGAGTGTTTCATGATTGTTTCCAAATGAGCTTGAGGTCTCTTCTATTTATAGGCTTTCATGAGGGTCCTCTTGGTGCTGGGGTCGAGTTAACCAGTTTCACATGTTCTTAGGACCGACCCATTCCATTATACATGTATGAAAAAAATAATTCAAAAATAAACTTTCGCTTAACGAAATAAGGTGATATTTAGGTCTATTTTAGTCCTCTTGAAAAGATGAATCCATTGAAATGATTATATTCATCATAAAAGTTGTAAAAATTGGAATTTGACCACAGTTGCATAATTTTAACATTGAACACGACTTGACATGAAACTACCTCAAGATAATTTTCTTGAGTTCATTGTTATCCAGCACATAGATAATCTTCCTAATTATGACCAATCCATCCATTGTGAGGTGATACTCCTCATCCCTATAACCTTCACCTTGATGATGTTATTTTTGCCCCAATTTTTTATACCTATCATCATTTTTCCATGCTTGTAAGATCTGCTCCTACAAATCTATCCCATAGGAACAACCTGTTGTAACATGATTCACCTGCACTCTTCCACTAAGAGGATCTGCAACCTTATTTCCTTACCCTTAATATACTTGATCTCAAAGTTAAACTCACTGAGGGTAGCCAACCATTTAGCTTTCTTGGCATTCAGATTGCGCTGTCAAAAGAAGTACCTCAATCCACTATGATCACTCATAGGATAAACCTCCTGCCAAGAAGATAATGTCTCCACATCTTCAAGGCATGAATTGCAGATGCCAACTCAATATCACGAGTCACATCGCATTTCTCGTGCTCATTCAACTTCCTTGATTCATAGCATACCATCTGCCCTTTCTACATTAGGACTCCACCAATTCCTCTCTTTCAAGTATCTGTACATACTATGAACTCTTTATCAGGATCTGCAATCTTCAATACTGGAGAATTTATAAGAAAATGCTACAACTGATCAAAACTAGTTGCACACTCCTCAGTCCATTTGAACTTCTTTCCTTTTCTTTGTAGAGATGTAATAGGATAGTCAATTCGTGAGAAATTCCTGATGTACCACATTTAATAACCCTCTAATCCCATGAATTATTTGACCTCATCCACATTCCTAGGAGATGTCCACTCCATGATAGCTTTAATATTCTTCGGGTCCACTCTTATACCTTCCTTGGAAACAACATGTCCCAAGTAATGAACTTCAGTGTGAAAGAAACTACATTTTCTAAGCTTGGCATACAATTTATGCTCTCTCAATAATATTAACATTGTTATCAGGTGCTCTGCATGATATTCCTCATTTTTAGAATATATCAATATATCATTAACGAATATTATCACAAACTTGTCCATATAAGGATCCAATACACTATTCATCAAACACATGGAAGTAGTTGGAGCATTATTGACACAAAAAGTAACCACCACGAACTCATAATTCCCATACCTCATATAGAATGTGGTATTGTAAATATCTTCTTCTTTGATGCGCATCTGATGATATCCATATCTCAAGTCAATCTTTGAGAGCAGCATTGCTCCCTTCAATTGATCAAACAAGTCATCAATCTTTGGCAAAGGGTACTTGTTCTTGATAATAACCTTGTTTAACTACCTGTAATCAATGAATAACCTGAGAGTACCATCATTCCTCTTCACAAACAATGCTTGGGCACCCAAATAGTACACACTTGGACTTATGTATCCTTTATCAAGCATTTCCTTTAGCTGCAACGTCAATTCTACCAACTATAGAGTTCTCATCCTGTAATGTGCCTTTGATATTAGTGCTACTCTTGGTAACAACTCAATAAAGAAATACACTTCCCTATGAGATGTTAACTCTAAAATATCCACTAGAAATTGATCTGAATGGAGGAGTATTAGTAAATGTTATGCTAAGTACCTCTTTCAGATTTTAAACTTGCTTGCTTCTTATGTGCATAGATTTGAACTGAATAGCGGGTTACTTGAATGGTTTCTTTTAAGAGTTCTCCAACAATATAATTCCATGAAAAAATTGTAAAGCATGAAATCATCAAACACTTGGAAATAAATATGCATCAAACAACAAGACAAAAGCCATTGATGAAGGAGTTCACCCCTCTTGGGCTACATCTCCTCGCACGTCAACATGACTAGACCTCTCTTGTATTCAGTGTCAAAGGTACATATCAGTTTTTTTCCAATAACATGTGGCTATTACCCGTTCAAGGTAATGTTCTCTTGCAAAGAACTCTCACAATATCAACAACACAACATATATCCTATAGAGATGACATACTTTCGCCGGTGAGAGCTAGAAACCCCTCACAAGCACCCTTCAATTCCACACTAAAGAATACAATAAAAAACTTCATGAATAAATAAATCAAGCCAGAGCTAAGCCATGTTGGTCAAAACTACTGCAAAAATATTTCTGGAGGTGGAAAAAACCCTACAAGGTCTCTTCCATGCTCAACAACTTCCAAAACTGCTTCAAACATCTGATTGATCCATACACCTTACTTGTCAAACCTGCAATATGACCCTGAATATGTGCTCAAATTAGTAAATAGAGGTTACCAATGGATTTACAACATCCAAAAAACCTCTAAGTAGCCTCTTCTGGCTCTTCAATTCGTCTTCGGGTGAAGCAGATATGGCTTCCTCTTTTGGTGGCCCTCGGCATCTTTAATCTTCAAGCTTGAAAAATCCCTTCCAGAAGTGCTCTGCTGCCTCTGAAAATTTCACCAATGAGTCAGGAATGCTTGAAAATGACTACCTAGCCTCTTCCTGTGCTCAATTTTGTCAAAATTTTCCCAGGTTATGACTTCTTTGAGTTTCTCCTAGGAAAACTTCGCTAAAACTGGAGCAACATAAGTTAACTCCGCCAGAACTGGAGATCCTACCGAAATTGGCAAACTCCTCCAACTTAAATCGCATGGATAAACTCACATTAACTGTAGATGAGTGGTGGTTAACTGTGGTTTAGGCGCGTTTAGAGCGCTAACTCCATCATTAGGGATAAGCCTTTGTTGTGGTCATGAGCCGAGGGTCTCATGGTAAGGTGCTAGCACTACGGGCTTGGCCCCTCTTTTCCTCCGACGAAACATATTTGAAACTTCATATAGAAGTTTTAACCTTAGGCTTATAATAACTAATGTTGTGGTCTATTGGTATGGCGGTTGTGTGTTGTGGGCGAGGTCGTAGGGTCAACCCTGACCTCCGCCCATCCTCCCATATGAAATTTTATTCAACCATACAATGCCATTTTTACCTTCGGGAGGGCCTGTGGCGGAGGGCCTGTGGCGGCCTCCGGGCTAGCCATGTGTCGTCACCTGATTGGTCCAACCAACACCCAACCAAATTGCAACAAATCACCAACCTCATCAACCAATCCCGAAATGACACTTGTTATCTCCTCATTCGACTAAAGAAAAAGTCAGCTTGACCAAAATTGACCTTGCACAGTCAACTGCCATGTCAGTACTACGGACTGCTGACTGGGCATCTGACTGTCTTTTTTTTTTTAAATTTACCTATCTTGAAAAGCAGACATAAGTCATCTGTTTAGCAATTGAAGGTACAGTTCCTTCATTCTTCTAAACTTGACCCAATCGAAGTTTGAAGTGTCGTGACGACTCTTTTTCATGCTGAGCTTGAACTGTAACTTCACCAAAGGTTTCCTGTTAGTTGTTCTTCTGGACTTGTCCATGTCGCTATGACCATGCATAAGAACATCCTCCCCGAAAAGAATTCAATGGCTTTTATCTGCAAAAATCCTTACCAAGGATAAAATCCAAAAGATTTTGACATAAATCAATACAAGTTGTACATGGTGAATACTTGTAGAAATTGAGTTTTGAAAACATTTGAACATACAAAATGATTTTCGACATAATCAAAGAGAAATAAATTTTCCATTTCCATTAACTAACAACCAAGCCAAACTAACATAAACATGCTAAAAAAACACTCTTACGTGTAAGTGATTTATTTATGAATTATCACTTTTACAAATTACCCACTATAGAAATATACAACTAATACAAACAAAGACTTACAATTTTCAACTCGACAACTAGTGTGAAGAGTTCTTACCCAACATGGTAACTTAACCCTCTATTTGAATTTTTCCTTTTTGAAGTTGCTTCATGGATATGAATTCTTTATTTATAAAAATTTATAAAATTTCAAATTCCTCTTTCCCAATTAGAATATTGGGAAGCCAAATTCCATCAAGTTTAATGAAAGGTCAAAATCGCATGTGTCCGAGTTCCAAGAACGAGTCAATTGCCCAATTAAATTAAATCAATGACGCCAGTAGCGTATGATTGAAGTTAATTATTATTTTTTTAATACTTTCTCGTCGCCTAATAAGATTGAGTCAATACACTGATAAAGTAAATTGAAAAAAAATAATTTCAAAATTGAAAGGTTGTTGAATAGAGTTGAGATAATCACGATTCGCGAAAGCTTCAGCTTTCATGCATCATGATAATTATGAATGTGGTCAACTTGAACTTTGAATGACCTGCCGACATGATTTCCAGTTCGACAGGATAGGAGTTGGTAGGAATCTCAAAACTGAAGAATCAGTCAAATTTGATGACTTTGGTGTCCTTTTCGAGCAATTTAACAAAGAATGTTAACGGGCGGTTGTATTTCACGGGACAATCACCCGTCAAATTCCATCCCGGTCGACGGAGGCGACGAAGAAAACTAACAATTAAGCACATGCATCACTTCAGTCCAAAATCTATAGTCCAAAGCTTTGCAACTATTAAACCTCGAGGAAGAAAGATAGCTTATATAAACCAGGCTCTTCGTTGTTGTACGCATTTCTGTCTTTTAATTACACATTTCTTTGCAGAGATGGCCGCCTCCTCGCAAATTTCTCAGAATAAGCGAGGCAGAAGTGGGTACCGGAATGGCGAATTGGCTTTGCCCGATTCAAAAAGAAGCAATAGCGTAACGTTGATGCAAGATAGTAATCTCATGGCCTTATTTGAGATGATCGATAATATGGATGTTATTAAGAGTAATCCAGAAGAATTCCATACTGCCATTCCGCTCGAGGGCGAGAGGCTGAACGGGCTTACGAAATCTCTGGAAAATGAAGTCGGATTGAAAGGGCAAGCAGATGATATTGATGCGAAGGGTAGTATAATTAAACAACTAACAGAATGGAATCCTGAAGCGACCTCGGCTTCTGATACAGGAGAGTTGCATTCAGAAGGAAATTTGACGTATTACGACGATGTTGGCGCAGAGCTCAGTTTGTTCGTGGACCATACTGCTGTCGAACTTGGAATCATGATGAACCTTTTGGATGGAGATATGCCGAGACTCCGGCGGTTTTCTATGAGTCTCTGTGGGAGGATGATATTTGGGAGTTTAATGAACATCTAGTCATTCAAAATGATTTTGACTCGCAACATCCAGAAGAATTCCAAATTAGTGGAACCGAATTTCATTGGTGAGCACCACCGTCGAGGATGGTCAGTAATTTATATATATGTGAAGAAAATTCGCCTCATTCTGCAGTCCAACAAATTATATGCTCACCCGACAGTGTTTTATTTCCTTGTTATTTTCCCCACAAATCATAGCTGTGAAGACGCGGCATGTAACATGTCACACAAAATTTTGTCAGAAGAGGGCCGAAGCGTTGCCTTCATTTTCCTTCAGCGGGGTTTCTAATTTTGCACAGTTTAATGTCTATAGGTTCACAAAAACTCTCACCCGGTAATGTCTCCATTCTCGTTTTAGCTGAAGTTCTAATTTTGCGTCTGTATAGTTTCACAAAACTTTCAGATGTTTCTTTTTTATATATTTTGTCAAAATGTTATTGATGATGCTTTGAATGCTTGGAATATTCAATTAATCAATCATGTGTGTTATGTGTGTTACTTGTAAGTAATAACGGTAGAAATCAACCCTTTATCATAGCAATACGAATTTGAACCAGCTACCAATTCCACCAGTGTTAAAAAAATGTAAGTTACAAGTATAAACACATCAAGGTCTCATATTACAATACGCACAAAATATATAGGGCGGGATGTTTTAGTCCACTAATTTGACTTATATTGGGGATTAGGCCGTGACCCAATCCATTGTAAAACAAACAAGTTGTGGAGCCCAATCCAGTTTTGAAACCTGTCAAAATTTTTATTGGGATGAAATTTAGTTGATGGCACACATTATTGTTGAAGATAATTGAACGGTTGTGTTAACGAATTTTGAGTTCTTTTAGGGTAGATTATGGTTTAATAGGAAGTTATAATTAGTGTTGGTGAATTAGTTGGAATTCGAGTTAAATGATCCAGAGTAATTTTTATAGTTGTACAAACGTGAAGGCAATTTCCGTAGTTGTACAAATAAGAGGGTTATATATGAATTTATTTGTCTGTTTTATGCTAGAAGGTAATGGGATTCTTGATGTTGTTGGAAGAAGGACAAGGCAATGAGATTTTTGATGTTGTTGGGTTTAATTTATGTATTAGTTGTGTATTGTTTAAAGTATATTTGTTTTTTCATAATTTTTTTTCACATTTTGGTATTAATGTCATATTTTATTAGTGGGTAACATTTAATTGTTTGTGAAGTTTGCTTGAAAGGAGTGTTCGAGTGTTTAAACAAATGGTCAATAACAACACCGGTTTTAATATGTCTTGTCTTCAAATACCAACCTTTAAAGGTCAGAATTACGATTGGAGCATTAACATGAAAACATGCTTTTTTCACAAGATTAGTGGGATTTGGTGGAAAATGATTATAAAAAAACCAACATATGCTCAATCTCTTTTAAGCTGGACCCAAATCCAAAGAGAAGAGTCGATGGAAAAAAAAAATCGAAAATATGACTCAACAACTCTGTTTTCCATCTAACAAGCTATGCATGATTCAATTTTTCCATTACTTATTATAATAATAAAATTAAATAAGTGACGAAATATGCTACAACAAGCATATCAAGGAACAAATAAGGTAAATGTTGTTAAACTGAAATCTCTCATAAGAGATTTTGAAACTTTTTGTATGCAAAATTTTAATTCTATGCAATATATTTTCACTAGATTTATGAGAATAATGAGTCAAATTATATCTTATTGATCTGAAATGGGTGGTTGAATTGTTATGCTATGCAAGCACCTCCCATTCAGTTAAAACAAATTAAGATCTTGCTTATACTTATGTGCGGAATTGAATTCTTGATTTAGGTGTATGTGTTTTAAACTGTTTTAATGCTTTAAGTGTGAGGAATTAAACATTATTTTTTGTTGATAATAAGAATGTACAACAACAACCATAAAGTGTAGAAAATAAGCATCAACACATAACAAAAAATTTAATAAAGGAATTCACCTGAATTTCATGGGCTGCATCTCCTTGAGCCTTTGTGAATTGACTTGGCTCTTTGGGATTATGATGGATAATTTCTTTTACAAGTAAAACTACTCAACTCCAAAGGTTATTTGAACTGAACCAATGGGTTTAGAATACCATCATACCCCTGTAATGACTACTATCTCTCTGGAAATGGATCTTGGCTCCCTTGGAATTGACCTCTTCTGTTGGTGCCCTTAAGCTTCCCTGAGCTTATTTGTGGCACTAACTCCCTAAGAAGTCCTTTTATGTCCCTGAAAGATTTTCTACTTACTCCATCATATATCATACATAAAAAATAGACTGTTCATTTGATCCAAATGAGCTCTCGCTCCCCAATCTAGGCCTCCAACCTCTGTTGGCCCTAGGTTGCCCGAAACTTCCCTGTGGCTCCTTCAGCTCTATAAGTCTCCAAATGGATCTAAAAATCCTTCCATTGGATTTATAATGTCCAAAATAGTCAGAATAGATTATTCACTTGCTGAAATTGGCCTCTGGCTATGATGGTTATGCCCCCAACACTTGGTGGCACCCTTTGGTTCTCGGCTCACTAAAAACTTCTCTGAAGCATCTAGGCCTTCAGAAGTCTCCAAAAGCTTCTGTAAATCATTCCATTGGATTCAAAAGGTTCAGCATAGTCAGAATATACTATTGGTTTGCTGAGAATGGTCTCTGGCTGCCCTGGCTAGGCCTCATTCTGCTGCTCACCCCTAGTGGCCCTAATGGCCCTTGGAACTTATTTGAAGCAAAATCATGCTCAGAAGTCCTTTGATGGCTCTTCAAACCTCACCAATGGCTTCGTAATTTCCTAATCATCCAAAAAAGACTATTGGTTTGTTGAGAATGGTCTCTGGCTGCCTTGGATATGCCTCATTCTCCTGCTGGCTCTTGGTGGCCCTAGTGGCCCCTAGAACTTCTTTGAAGAAAAATCACGCTTAGAATTCCTCAGCTAGCTCTGAAAACCTCACCAATGGCTCTATAATGTCCACTATTGTCGAAATTTATTATTTACACTTGAAATTTGGTTGAGTAATGCTCCAGATAGAGCACAATCAATTTTGCCCAATTTCCTCCACTAATTCTAGGGAGACTGCCAGCTAAGTTTCTAAAAATAGAAACTCCGCCAACTTTGGCGCGCCTCCAGAATTTCCACCAACATAATTGGAATTTAATTAATTTCTAATCCTTTATTAGCGCTGGTGGTTAGCATTAATGACGCCATTAACCATTGCGCTCTGCCCTTGGTCTTCGCACTTTGGTGCATGGGGAGGGGGCTGGCCCCCTTCGGACCTCCATGCAGGGACACATTCAACCTTAAATATTGGTGAGTTCACAATAATGTTAAGAACTAAGCTTTGGTCCATTGGCAATGGATGGCAGTATTAAGGGGGAGGTCGTTGGGTCAAACCATGGCCTCTTTCCTCCATGTGCAATTTATTTTTCTTTTAAATCACCCAACCATAATATATGTGTATTAAAACCAACGAACTAGAATTTGGATATGGTTTTTAATTTATCACATTTGGATTTATTACAAATGTAATATATATATGCCTTCACACTTCATATAATGTGGAATTTGGTTTGATTTCAAATTTTTAGAATTTAAATAAAATAAATATAATATGTAATATTTAATATAATATATATATTATGTTATAAACATTATATATATATATATATATATATATATATATTAAAGAAAAATGAAATTCCCACGTTAAAAAAGATTAGGAAATTTACCCCACATAGACTAAACTTACAATTTTTGCAGTTTAGTGGGATTTTCAAAACACGATAACTTCTTCATATGGTGTCGGTTTTTCGAACTGTTCACGGAGCCAGAATTAGGAAGACGAGATCTATCTGTTAGCTTAGGTTAAGTACAATTTTGAAAACTTTTAAATTTGAGCTATCGCTTAGGTCCTTATCCAACTCTGATCACTCATCCCCATTGGGAATCTTTTGGACCCCAAAAGACTTGAATACTTGTTTAGTATATGAGAGTACAAATCCCTTACCTTTCGAACCTCCATTCAATTTTCCTTGCTTGGCTTAGTTCCTTTGAGCCCAAACTTGAAGGTAGTCAATACTTCCCCTCTTGGATGCTCTTGTCCTCCTATCAAGAATTGTATCTTCCTTGAGCTCATCTGGAAATTTCTGGCGAGAAATATTCAATTGAAGGTAGCTGAACATCATTTACTTGATCATCGATCAAAGGTGGCTCATACAATAATAAGTTTTCAATAGAAATACATGCATACATTACTGGAATTTGCATATGTACAAATGAATGTATTTATTACTAAGTTAAGAAGTCAAACCACTTCTTACCAAGCCACTTCCATGGCGGTTTTTCTTGCTAAAAATCTTCTTCTTGTGAAACATCTGGTCTCACATCGATGATGGAATCTTTGGTCCCATTTTCGCCAGCCTTTTTATCCTCTTTCCTAAAATTTTTGGGATGATTGGTTGGATGCAAAGTCCAACATTGGGCAATAAGATATCCCTTCTTCTGGCAATGTGTGCAAGTATTTTCCATATTCTGTTTAAGTTGCCTTCACTTCGACTGTTTCTAGTATGCCTTCATCCTCTTCCAGCATTTTGAAACTTCATGGTTACACAAACCACAATAGGAACAACAACTCTTTCTTCCATTCATGCATGTAGATTTTTAATGCTTAACATAATCATAATCAACTTGACTATGGGAAGAATTATACCTCAAATGTTGCTTTCCATGTCCATATTTTTTACCTTCTTGAGGAGATGAACTTTAAGAGGTTCCATATTTATTTTGAAGACCAACATCATTGTTCATGTCTTGAAAGATTTCAGTACTCTCTTCCTCGCCATAAGCTGCATGTCTACAAACATCTTGCTCCAACATAGGCTTCAAACAATGGCATTCATCTTGAATACAAATTTGACATGTTTGTGGTTTTCAACTTGCAACAAAAGTTCTTCTTGAAACTGTCTCAAGTTCCTTCATGTCTTTGGAGTTTTCACCATAAGATTGAACATAGCCCTAGACCAAACTTCTTAGGTCTTTCCTCAACCATAATAGGATCAATCATGCCTTGTGCATGTTTGCCTAGACCCTTGCCTGCATAGCCCATTTTTAACATCAACTTGGACCCTATACCTCTAGTGTGTTTTTCAAATGAAACTACACATCTATTTGAAGAGGAAATTGAAAAGAAATTTGAGTGATTTACCTCTGCTTCAAGCATGTGTTTGGTTAAGGCCTCTTGGGCATGATGGATTTGCATCTCCATCTCATGCATTCTTTGAAGAAGTCCTTCTTTCTCTTGCTTCATAGCAACCAATTTCTCATGAAGCCTAGTTCTTTCCTTTCCATCTTCATATAGGATTTGCACCATATCCTTCAGGATGTAGAAGTCCCGCTTCATCTCTTTATCAAATAGTTTTGTAAATGAGGAGGATTTGGAAACCTCACTTTATGAATTTTTCATCATTATGTAAATGAATTAAGGAACTAAAAAAATAATACACAAATCTTCAAAAATAATTGACAAATCTTCTTGACAATATGGTTGTAAATTCAAGCTCTTTTCTGTAGCTTGTATCTCTTCTTCAAACAACCTCTTTTGCAAACAATCCCTCATGTGATTCAAGGGCTTCTTTGAGGTCCTTTCGATAAGGATAATGCTTTCAACCTTCTTCCTTCTTGTCCTCTTTTGGACTTAGCTAGCAGTATCTCCCCTTCACCTCTAGCAAACTCAAACCTATAAGCATCGGTCAATTTGCAAATAGTTAAAATATTTGCACTGTTAAACACCCTTCAAGTCAAACAAGCAAGCAAGCAACCTTGTGCTATGTCAAGCAAGCAACCTAGTGCTCTGATACCACTTGATCTGAAATGGGTGTCTGACTTGTTATGATATTCAAGCACCTCCCATTCAGTTAAAACAAATTAAGATCTTGCTTATACTTGACTGTGCAAAATTGAATTCATGATTCAGGTATATGTGATTTAAATTGTTTTAATGCTTTAAGTGTAAGGAATTAAAAATTTGTGTTTTTTGATAATAAGCATGTACAACAACCATAAAGTGCAGAAAATAAGCATCAACAAATAACATTAAATTTAATAAAGGAGTTCACCCGAATGTTGTGGGCTACGTCTCCTTATGCCTTTGTTAATTGACTTGGCTCTTTGGGATTATAATGGATACTTTCTTTTACAAGTAAATACTCAAATCCAATGGTTATTTGAACTGAAAAAATGGTTTTAGAATAACATTGTACCCCTCGAATCGCTGATATCTCTCTAGAAGTAGATCTCTGCTCCCTTGGAATTGACCTCTTCTGTCGGTGCCCTTAAGATTCCCTGAGCTTCTCTGTGGCACTAACTCCCTAAGAGGTCCTTTTATGTCCTTGAAATATTTTCTACTATCTCCATAATATATTAGACATCCAAAATATATTGTTCATTTGCTCCAAATGAGCTCTGGATCCCCAATCTAGGCTTCCAACCCCTGTTGGCCCTGGGCTGCCTGAAACTTCCCTGTGGCTTCTTTGGCTCTAGAAATCTGCAAATGGCTCTGAAAATCATTCCATTGGATTCATAATGTCAAAAATATATCAAATAGACTATTCACTTGCTTAAATTTTCCTCTAGCTGCTCCGGTTACGCCCCCAGAACCTGGTGGCACCCTCTGGCTCTAGGCTCATTGAAAATTTATTTGAAGAATATCGGGCTTGAAAAGTACCCAAAAGCTTTTAAAAATCATTCCAATAGATTCATAAGGTTTAATATAGTCAGAATAGACTATTGTTTTGCTGAGAATGGTCTCTGGCTGCCCTGGATAGGCCTCATTCTTCTGCTGACCCTTGGTTGCTCTTATGGCCCTAGGAAATTCTCTAAAGAAACATCACGCTTAGAAGTCCTCCGATGGCTCTAAAAACCTCACCAATGGCTCTAGAATGTCTGAATAATCCAAAAATTACTATTGGTTTGCTGAGAATGGTCTCTGACTGCCCTAGATATGCCTCATTCTCCTGTTGTCTCTTGTTGGCCCTAGTGGCCCCTAGAACTTATCTGAAGCAAAATCACATTCATAATTCCTCATATGGGTCTGAAAACCTCACTAATGGCTCTATAATTTCCCTGATAATCGAAATTGACTATTCACACTCGAAATTTGGTTGAGTAATGCTCCAGATAGAGAAAAATCAAATTTTCCCAATTTCCTCTTCTAATTCTGGGGAGACTCCCAGTTAAATCTCTAAAAATAGAAACTCCTGCAACTTTGGCGTGCCTCCAAAATTTTTTCCAACATAACTGGAGTTTAATTAACTACTAATCCTTAATTAGCACTAATGGCGCCATTAACCATTGCACTCCGCCCTTGGTCTTTGCGCTTGGGTGCATGGGGAGGGGGCTGGCCCCCTTCGGACCTCTGTGCAGGGACGCGTTCATCCTGAAATATTGGCAAGTTCGCAATAATGTTAAGAGCCAAGTTTTGGTCCGTTGACAATGGATGGCGGTAGTAAAGGGGAGGTCGCGGGGTCAAACCCCGACCTCCGCCCTCCATGTGTGATTTATTTTGCTTTTAAATCACCCAACCATAATATATGCGGATTAAAACCAACGAACTAGAATCTGGATATGGTTTTAAATAAGTCACATTTGGATTTATTACAAACGTAATATATACATGCCTTCACACCTCATATAATGTGGAATTTGGTTTGATTTCA
The DNA here is from genome assembly GCA_034641835.2 of Pinus albicaulis. NCBI lineage: Eukaryota > Viridiplantae > Streptophyta > Pinopsida > Pinales > Pinaceae > Pinus > Pinus albicaulis. The sequence continues at coordinate 300,434,957 of CM076576.1, read as the reverse complement.
AATTTTTAGAATTTAAATAAAATATATATAATATGTAATATTTAATATAATATATATATTATGTTAAAAACATAAAATATATTATATTACATATTATATATAAGTATAAATAATATTTAAAAATTAAAAAAAATTGAAATTCCCACTTTAAAAAAGATTAGGAAATTTACCTCACATAGACTAAACTAGCGAATTTTGCAGTTTACTGGGCTTTTCAAAACATGATAACTTCTTCATATGGTGTCAATTTTTTGAACCGTTCACGGCGCCGAAATCAGGAAGACGATATCTATCTGGTCGCTCAAGTTCAGTACACTTTTGAACAATTTGAAATTTGAGCTATCACTTAGGTCTTGATCTAAATTTGATCACTTATAGAGAAAATTTAAGAGATCATAAAATTGTTGAAATTTTTGTAAGAAGTCTTCTTGCAAAATTTGATGGTGTTGTTGTTGCTACTGAAAAGTCTAAATATTTAACTCAGTTGCTTTTTAATGGGCTTATGGGATCTCTTCAATCTCATGATCAAAGGATGAATATAATTGTTGAAAAAATATGAGAAAGCTTTCAAGCAAGAACCAATATTTCTAAAACTAAAGGTTATGAAGTACAAAAAAATTTGCTTGAGAAAATTATGAGCACTCATGGAAGAGGAAGATGACAAGCACTTAAAAGGAGAGAGGTAGAGAAAGAAGTCTTCCTATACGTAACAAAGGAAGAACTAATACTAGTAGTAAATGATGGAATATTAGGAAAATCCCAAGAGTCAAGTTCAATTTTTATATTGTAAAATATTTGGCCATTAGAAACATAATTGCTGAGAAAAACCAAAAACAAAAAGCTAAATTTTCTGAAGAAAAGGGATATGTAGGAAATCAATGTTTATCTTGTGATTCAACTAATAAGGTTTCCAAGGAGGCGTGGCTTCTCGATAGTGGTTGCATCAATCATATGACAAAAAAAACAAGCTAAATTTTATGAAGAAAAATAATATATAGGAAATCATCTTTTAGCTTGTGATTTCGCTAATAAGGTTTCCAAGGAGGTATGATTTTTGGATAGTCATTGCATGAAATATATGACTGGAAAAAGAGATAGCTTTGTGAAAATTAGATGAATCTACTAAATCTAAACTTTTTTCAGGAGGCGAAAAATTTGTGGAAGCTAAAGCTAAATGAACAATTGTAGTAAAGAAGAAGCAAGGCTAAATAAAATAACTAAAGGTAAATGATCATTCGTAGTAAAGAAGAAGCAAGGCCAAATAAAACATATTAAGGATGTTTTATATGTTCTAGAATGAGAGGTAGCTTATTGAAAATGAATATCTTATTTTTTTTAAAACAATGAATGCATCATCCATGATAAGGAAAATGATAATCATATTATAGCCAAGATTATTATGTTGAAAAATATAAATTTTTCTCTCAATATTTTTCTGTGAAGTAAATAGAGCACTAGAAGTTGGTCCTCATAATAATTCTTTGGTATGACACATGGAATATGGACCTCTTAATATAAGAGTCTTAAAATTATTATATAACAAGAAAATTGTTAATTATTTTCCACTTATTGGTTGTGTTGATCAAGTACGTGAATGATGTATTCTTGGTAATAAAATTAGAGACTCTAAGAAAATATTGGGGGAGAAAAAGAAAAATGATAGCTAGTGCATGCATATATATATGGTCCTATGAAAACTTTATTTGTAAACAAAAATAAGTATTTTATTATTATTATTTTTTGATGATTTTAGTAGAATAACATGGGTATGTTTTATTAAAGAAAAATATAATTCATTTATTATATTTCAACAATTTAAAGTTGTTTTCGAGAAGGAAAGTGGTTATGTATTAAAGACTTTATGCAAAAATAGAGAGGGGAATTCACTTCTAATGAATTTGATTATTATTTAAAAAAGAATGACATCTAGAAAATTTATCGTGAGTTAGACTCCCCAACATAGTGGTGTGGCTTAGCGAAAGAATAAGACATTTGTTGAGATGGGTAGGACCACATTGAAATGTAAAAGTATTCCAAACACATTTCGGGATAAGGTTGTAGCTACATATTTTTATTTTCTTAATGTATTTCCGATAAGAAGCGTGCAAAGTATGACTCAATTTCACGCATGGATTGGAAGAAATCATGGTGTTACTTATTTGAAATTCTTTGGTTTTATTGGTTATGCACATGTGTTTGTAGAAAACTAGATGATGAAAGTGTGAAATGAATTTTTACTGGCTATTGTGAGGAGACAAAGCTTTAAATATTATATTATCCACAAATTAAAGAATATTGGTTAGTCGTGATGTGTTTTTTTTTTTATGAAAATAGGATTGTTAGTGGAATCAAGGTGTGCAACAAGAAAATACAAAAGTTATTGTACAAGAAAGTGAATCTTCTATTTCTAAAAATCCAACCAGTAGCCTAAATACTTCTTGACTACATCCATTCCATCATATTATTCAAATTCAATTCCTATTTCAAGTCCAATTCCTCCTCCAAGAAATGTAAAATACTATAATAAAATTTATGGATATATACTACTTCTTCTCTAATGTCTTAGTTCAAGTCATAGCCAAGATATTTTGAAGATGTAATAAAAGATGAATCGTGGTGCAAATCAATGGATGAAGAGATTGTAACAATTGAGGGGAATGAAACATGGGAATTTTTGGATCCTCCTACCAAGAAATAAATCATTGGGGTAAAATGGGTTTGTAAATTATTTTTTGTAGTTGATGGACCTATAAAAGATAACAAAGAAAATTTAGTGTCAAAGGGCTATGCTCAACAATCAGTTATTGAATACAATGAAACATATTCTCTTGTTGCAATATTGTATACAATAAGAATTGTTTTGGCATTTTCAACACAATATAAGTGATTGGTTTCACATTTTCATGTGAAATAAATATTTTTGAATAGTGTATCGAAAGAAGATGTTTGTGTTAAAAAAATACAAGGATATGAAGTTATATGGAATGAACACAAAGTTGATAAGTTCAAAAAATCTCTATATAGGATTGAACAAGCTCCAAGAGCATGGTATAGGAAAATTGATAATTATTTTCATAAAAGGGGATTTATAAGTGAAAATGAACTCACATTATATATGAAGTCAAATGGTAATGATATATTGATTATTTGTTTATATTTAGATGACGTTATATATACAACTTGAAATTAATATCTGAATGAAAGAGTTTAAACATGCTATGTTCACTGAATTTGAAATGATTAGTTTAGAATTAATGCATTATTTTCTTTGCATAGTAGTGAGGAAAATGGATTATGGTATATTTATCGCTAGAAAAATATGCAATACATATTCTTTACAGATGGAAAATAGTAAACTCATGAGCACACCTTTAAATACAAATGAATGTTTTTCTATAGAATATGGTGCTTAATAGGTAGATGATAAACCCTACAATAGCTTGGTCGGAAGTCTTGTGTATCTTACTGCCACTAGACCTGTTATTATGCAAGCAATAAGCTTGATTTCTAGATTATTGGAAAGTTCAAGTACGATTCATTTTGGAGCAACAACGGGAATTTTGAGGTATCTCCATTGAACAAACAATTGTATTTGGTATACTTCAAGAAACGATTTTGGTCTGGTTCACTACAAGGAGATGAACTTCTAGAGGAGGTTTTTGCGGAATCACCTATAAAAATAGCCCAAAAAATCGATTTGTAGCAGAGCTCACTAGCTGAGGTGGGCGGGAAAATGTTGTAGTGACTATTTTTTTATGGTTCTTCTACAATATAAAAACACACTGGTGCTTTACTATCCATACAAGCACCGATGTCGAATAGAAAAAGTTTCACCATTGCATATATATATATATAACTGATCCAAGTGGCTCCAGAGACACACACATGACAAAGAGGGGTCAAAAATAAATTTGTTTGGATTTCTCTCGAACTAGGTTCAAGTTGAAGATCTCGTCGTCCTAATCGCAACAGTGTGAACGATTCGTGAAACCAAGCTCGTGTGAAAAAGTTAGAGCCAGTCAAAGTTTTAGGTTGACATGATGAGGTGGCAGGCTTAAGGAAGGCACAAATTCTCACTTTTCCAGCCACCGGATTCAGGCCCATGTGGGTTGGCCACCGAGCGGGCGACACCATTTATAGTTTAAACACCAACCCACCTTGCCACCAACCAACGTACGTCGACGGAGATCACGGGCGGGCCACCCAAGGCGGGTCGGTCCCCCCATAAATTGTCATTTCAATTAAATACGGGGTTAAAAAAATATGTATGCGGTTATGAAGTTCAAAAACACACCAAGTATAGAGGGTCCGGATTTCACCCCCCGACCTGTCCTTAACAATTTCTAAAATTTACCAATGCACCCAATGACCCAAGTTGGGAAATCTGCCGTCCATTCCCCATTTAAACTCAAAATTTCACAGTGCGCCCAGGGTAAAACAAAGGAGAGCGTGCAAAAATTTTGAGACTGAGTTTTAATTGCAGGTGGAACCATGAGCGTGGAGCAGTAATTATGTAGGTGGAACCATGAGCCTTGAAATTTTCCGGGGGAGGTAAATTTTCTCCATATCAGAATATAGTCAAGTTTATAGTCATTTTCCGCGGTTTTTTGTGCAATAGCGAGGTCGGATTCGGATTTTGAGTTGCAGATTTCCAGTCCACCCATGGAGCAACATCATGGAGGAATCTAGGGGGAATCTAAAATATTCATTTTTTACCCAGATTTTCACTTCATCAGAATTCAACAAATGGACAGTCGATTTTGCACTATTCGACATAATGAATTTGATGGTGTGCTTAGATTTTCCATCATAGCTTTATATTTTTCGGCCACTTTTTGAAGTGAAGTTGAGGTGTCATCTTTCATTGAGTGAGAAGTTTATTTCACACCTTTCGATGCCACGATTGTGATGGTGATTTTAGATCCAGCAGTGCATCAACCCATTCTTCAGTCATCTTCAACTTAAGGTATATGATGTGTTGATTTCATGTACTTATTTGTCCTTGAAATGCATAGTACTGTACAAATCCCTGTTGATGTATGAGACATGGGATCTTGTCTTGTTTTGTTATTGATCTACTTTCTGTCATGGATTTGTATCATGTCTAAGATCCCTTTTGATGCCATGTTGGCGAGATACTCATGTAGGTTGTTTGAGATCCATTTGTTTGCCATGTTGGCGGGATAATCATAGTCTTTATGTGTGAGATATTGTCGTACTGATAAGAGTCCTTTTTATGCATGAGAGTTCCACAGTGGAACATCTCGTAGAGAGGTCCAACCACTCCTGCGTGAGGGCATTTTCATTGTATGTCAGAGAAACACATCCATGTAAATCTTCACTCTTTACAGCACTTAATGCAGCAGCCTACACCATCTTGACACCGAGGCCAGAGAGGTAGTCCCTCCTAGACACAATGCGTCATCAAACGACGTGTTCTTATGATTGTTGATCTTGACATGTTATGTTCCTATTATTTACAACATGCAGTTGTTCATTTATATTCATTAATGCTTTAATTAAATGAAATTTGAATTTATCAGACAAGTAAAAGGTCTTGTTAAGGGTATCAAGAATTTACCACGGATCAAGTGGTATCAGAGCAGGTCTTCTTGTTGATTGGATTGCAGGCATTAACTGTTGAACGCTTGCTGAGTTGAGCCATGGAGAATTTCAAGGACATGCACGAAACCATGCTTAGGGTGTCCGAGAAAGCGGAAATGTTGTACGAGGCTTATAAAAAACAAGCAGCTGAGAACGATGAATTGAAGACACTCCTATAGGAAGAGGACGACAAACATCGATTGCAGCTTCAGTTGCAAGCCACGACAGAAGCGTGGGAAGAATTGAAGCGCAACAACGAAATTATTTAGGCAGATCATGATGCATTGAAGGCATTCCTACAAGGAGAGAAGGAGGATAAGCAACAGTTTCACCTTCAGCTACAAGCCTTGACAGAGGCCTTGGAGGAAGTGAAGCGCAACGAAGGCTTATGGAAGCCTTCTTCACCTATTTCACAATCAACAGCTAAGGTAAACACTGTTGATTTTTCTTCAGTTTCTGATATCATTTCAGTTGGAAGTGTGGAGATACCCATCATGGGTACAGGCATGAGACTCCTCACCAAGATGGGGTACAGAGGAGGAGGACTTGGCATTCATGGCCAAGGCATAACCAAACCATTGGAGGTGGTGCAACGACCTCGTTATGTATGTTTGGGGTACAATGAAGAAGGATGTTCGAAGGACATAAAAGGAAAATAGATATTGATGAACTCTTCAGGGAAGAGGAATGATAGGGACACTTCACCATCATCCCATGGCAGTGCATGTTGCAGCGAAAGAGCTGAGGTGAGCTCCCATCAGCATGATCGCACCAGAGAGCACCATAGAAGGTATAATAAGTCTCATTATTATAGAGTGCATTTTGATTATAAGAATGTTAATAACCACGGTCATAAATCATGGCATCGAAAAATGTGTAATTTTTTTGGTTCAAATAACCATGTGATTTCTAAGTGTTGGAGAATGATGGCAGCAGAAAGGAGGATGAGGCATGAAAAGCCTTCTCCCTAGCAGGAAAAGAAATCGGTTAAGCAGGTTTGGATGAAAAGGACCTCTTGCACCCATTGCGACCTAAGTGGCCATCAAAGAGCCACATGCTGGAGACTCTGTCCAGAGCAGCACATTAAAACAAAGCGCCCGTGCATACACCAGTTGAAAGAGTTGATCAACAGGCAAGTTCACCACAAGGAAATGATCCACTCACTTTGATAAGTGAGAGATGGGTCTTCTAGATTGTTTTTTCTAGATATGTTAGCTTGTCATGGCCATGTTTGTAAATCATTTTTTGCATTTTTAATTGTGAAAGTGATGATGTGTTTTCCATCACTTGTTTAAGCGACAATGATATTTTTTTGCCTTGTTTTAAAAGTCGTGTGTCGCATTTCTTTCATGTGAAAGTGATGAGGTGTTTTCCATCACTTCGAAATGTGATGACGATATTGTTGGCCCTTTTTTATGAGTCGTGTGATGCATTTATTTCATGTAAGAGTGATGAGGTGTTTTCCATCACTTCGAAATCTGACGATGATGTCTTTGGTCTTGTAATGATAGTTGGGGATGATTTCCTTTTTGATGTAAACTTGACCATCGAGTACATCTTATAAACTCGTGGAAATTATGGGAATATCTGGGTCATACATTGGTCAATTTGAGTAGGTATTTGTAGGAGATTGTACTACAGGTTTGTAGGGGATGCACGTGTCCGTTCATCACTTATGTCTCCGAAGGACGCAGGTGAAGGAGAAGGAAGGGTGAATTTTTCTGGACGCTTGTGGTGCGAACATAGTACACAACAATGCATATTATTTTGATGCTTTTGGAGGACCAAAATCTATTCAGTGGGGAGGATTGATCTAGGTGGCTCCAGAGACACACACAAGACAAACAGGGGTAAAAAATCAAAGTGTTTGGATTGCTCTTGAACTAGGTTCAAGTTGAATATCTCGTTGTCCTGATCACAACGGTGCAAAATCTTTGTCAAACCGAGCTATTATGAAAAATTTAGCAGCAGTCAAAGTTCCGGGTTGATTTGATGAGGTGGCAGGCTTAAAGAAGCCACAAATTCTCACTTTTCAGGTCACCAGATTCCGAGAGAAATTGTGGGGTCTTTAAAAAGACTCCTTCAGGCTAAAATAATTTTTTTTTGTATGGCTTATTTTAAAAATCAAAAGTTATTAAAAAAATAGGGGGGTTGTGGGCCACCACCCCCACCACCACACCTTACGGCCCATACATAACGTATATACGCTATATATTTTAAAACATAACGTATGCATATAAATGGGTTCCGGTGGGGGTCAAACCCGCCTGGCCCACGTGGGCTAGCCCCCGAGCGGGCGACATCATAAACAGTTTAAACACCAACCCACCTTGTCACCAACCAACGTATGCTGGCAGAGATCACGGGCGGGCTGCCGAAGGCAGGTCGCACCCCCCCCCATAAATTGTCATTTCAATTGAATACGGGGTTAAAAATAATATGTATGCCATTATGAAGTTCAAAGACGCACCAAGTATGGAGGGTCAATATTTGACCCCCCGACCTCTCCTTAACGATTTCTAAAATTTACCAACACACCCAATGAACCACGTTGGGAAATTCATAGTCCATTCACCATTAAACTCGAAATTTCATAGTGTGCCCAAGCCAGACCAAAGGAGAGTGCGCAGGAATTTCAAGACTGAGTTTTAATTGCAGGTGGAACCATGAGCATGGAGCAGTAATTATGCAGGCAGAACCATGAGCCTTGAAATATTCTTGGGGAGGTAAATTTTCTCCATGTTTGAATATAGTCAAGTTTATAGTCATTTTTCACAATTTTTCACAAGGGACACAATGGCGAGGTTAGATTCGCCTTTTGAGTTGCAGATTTCCAGTCCACCCATGGAGAAACATCGTGGGGGAATCTAGGGGGAATCTAAAAGATTCCTTTTTGCCCCAGATTTTCACTTCATCAGAATTCAACAGATGGACAATCGATTTTGCACTATTCGATGCGACGAATCTAATGGTGTGCTCATATTTTCCATCTGAGCTTTATATTTTTCGGCCACTTTCTGAGGTGAAGTTGCAGGTCTTAGCTTTCAGCGAGCGAGCAGTCGATTTCATACCTTTCGACGCCACGATTGTGATGGTGATTTTAGATCTAGCAGCACAGAAGCCCATTCTTTAGTCATTTTCAGCTTGAGGTATATGATGTGTTAATTTCATGTACTTCTTTTTCCCTAAGATGCATAGTACTGTACAGATCCCTGTTTATGTATGAGTCATGGGATCTTGTCTTGTTTTGTTATTGATCTACTTTCTATCATGGATTTGTATCATGTCTGTGATCCCTTTTGATTCCATGTTGGTGGGATACTCATGTATGTTGTTTGAGATCCATTTGATGGCCATGTTGGCGGGATACTCATAGTCTTTATGTGTGAGCTGTTTTCGTACTTATAGGAGTTATTTTTATGAATGAGAGTTCCGGAGTGGAACATCTCGTAGAGAGGTCTAGCCACTCTTGCGTGAGGGAATTTTCCTTGTATGTCAGAGAAACACATCCATGTACATCTTCACTCTTTACAACACTTAATGCAGCGGCCTACACCATCTTGACACCGAGGCCGAGAGATGTAGTCCCTCCTGGACAAACTTTGTCATCAAATGATGTGTTCTTATGATTACTGACCTTGGCATGTTATGTTCCTCTTCTTTACAACATGTAGTTTTTCATTTATGCTCATTAACGCTTTAATTAAATGAAATTCTGATTTATCAGCTGAAGTAAAATTTCTTTGTTAAGGGTATTAAGAATCTACCTCGAATCAATAACGACGTGCTAAATAGAAAAACACAAAAATGCTTGAGTAATTGATAGCACCAGAAAAAGGTTAACATTTAAAAATTGTGGGTACTATATACACCAGTAACACCAGTGCCAATATTGTAGCAAAACGCCTTTGTGCATACTTAGAAGGAGCACTGATATAGTTTCTAATTTTCAAAAAAATGTGGTGCTATATTCCAACGAAGCACCGATGAATTTTAGGTATTAAAACACCCAGGTGCATCTTCTAAAGAGAACCACTAGGATATAATTTTCTTTTTAAAATTATGGTGCTATATTCAAACAAAGCATCGGTGTGGTAAATTTATTAGAACGTCCTAGGGCATATGAACAAAAGAACCACTATAGGTTTTTAATTTTTTTAAAAAGCAATGTTTTTGAATATATGACATATCGGTGTTGTTATAATAACACATCGGAATATGGTTAAATAAAAAAACCTTCGAGATGTAAATTTCATTTTTGCCATCTACAATGATGTGGAGCTTTGAAGTATTAGTGTCACTCTTTCCTCATGAAATTTCCCTAATTTAAATGCTTCTCTTGCTCACTATATTACCATACCATGTGCAGTGTGTGGATTTCCATTTTTCTCAAACGGTGGTGAAATAATTTTTTTTTCTCAATTAGGGTTCAACAATGCCTCCCCAATGAGAAAATGTCTAGGTAATGCCTATGTTTCTCTCTAATTTAATTTTTAGTGGATTAGGATTGAAAATTAGCTAACGAAATCCACTATTTTTGAAAAATAAAAAATCCCATGCGATGCTCTTGACAGCTTCAGCTGACACTGATAGTGGTGCACCTTGTAACTTTTACAGGGTGAATCAGAGTTCGGTGGATGGAACTAACACAACACTATTGTCGTGGTGCATTTTGTAAGTGAAAACACACAGAGAACCATTATAAATTATATATTGGTGCATACATTTTTAGGTTACGCCTAGTGCATTTATATTTACCAAATGCAAAAAAAAATAAAATTATAAAATAAATCTCGGTGTGTTCGATAACTTGAACATTCTGTACTAGTGTGAAAAGGTTATACGTGGGCACCGATGCATATGTTTGATATGCCTTGTGATGAAAATTTAAATAGGTGAACTATCAATGGTGTGTCATATGTATGTGCATAGTGTATCTAGTGCGGTTGTGTTTGATAGCATACCGGATCCGGTGCATTACTGTTTTTTGGGCACACCGGGGATTTTTTTTTTAATTGAAAGTTATGTTTCCATATTTATAAATATAATTTTTATTTAATAAAAAAATGTATTTTATGTATGAGGCTGACGTATTTTATAGATAAATCATGCAGTAGAGACGTCAACAAATGGAGCAATTGCATGAGAAAGAGAACATGGAAAACCAATACAATATGGTTTGACCATGGGAATCTCGAAGACAGAGAAAATTTATACCCTCGCCTTATTAGCGCAGTGACCCTAGCGCTATTAAGGAATGTGGGACTTCTCATGTACTATGAGTAGGCTACATCTCTGAAGGTGCACTCTATCTTGTTGGAGTATTTGATTCACCGATGGAGTGTCTAGGAGTAGGGTTTCCATGTCAGTACTCAGGCATGGTAAAGGCCCTTTGAGGAGGACATATATTTTATCAGTGGCCTATCTAGGAGAGGGTTATATTTTCCCTTGTTCCCTAATGTCCCCCGTGGGGTTGCAAACAAAGACTCAACTTGCCTACTCTTAGAGATATGTTAGGCCTGCTGCAGTCCATCCAAATTTTTTTTAGGTGAATGGTGGACAAAAATGGATTTCTTATTTTGTTGTACAAGAGGTTAGGTGCCTCTCCTTATTAGTAACCACCATTGCACACTTTAATGGTGATGGAAAGCACATTAGTTTCCCTCTTTTGTATTGTGTCAATTCTTTGATTCAGGCACCATGATGTATCAAATGGTCTATCATTTATTTTGGGAATTTTTGTATGGATTTAGATAGATGTCATGTGATGATACATGGGAGGATGAGATTTCATTACACTTTAGAGTTTTATTCTTTATTTTTTGAGAGGTTTCCAGAGACGAGGCATACCTTTTAATATCGCCCTCCTAGGTCGGCGACTGAGGTCTAGATGCACATGTGGGGCCAGATGATGCCCAAGAGGGGCTTTTCGGAGTATCCAACCATGATTTCTACCTAGGTACTGGCACTACTAGCTAGTGAGTTTGACCATATTTTATCTTCTTATCCTTTCCATATGCGAGTAATTATTGGAGAAAGTGTCCGAACATTCTCTTCACACCATCTAAGCCTCCATATGATAGAGGTAGCATTAGTGTTTTCTTTAAATTAATCTAGTTTCATTTAATTTATTAATTAATTAGAATAAATTTTTTTCTAGAAAATTATTTAACTCATTTTATTAAGTTGCTTAATGAAATTGTCAAATAATTATTATGTACTATCTATTTTGTAGACATCGACACATTGCTTAGGTACATGCATTCTCCCCCAACAAAGGGGGCAGTTGAGGAGGTGAGTGAGGCCCAAGAGGGTGAGGCACATCCTCAGGAGTGTGTGGGAATCTCGGCCCATAAGGATGATATGAGATTAAGGGTGGACTAATCTGATAGATTTTCCAGAGTTTTGGCTAAGGAGGGAGTTTTCCCTACAAGGGCCTGAGACATTAGCGTAGATCCTAGGTTCATGGATATATTGAGGGATTATCTACACGAGATGATGACTCTTATGCATCATATCATTGGATATAGTAGGCTACCAGCATCTGTGAGGGATGTGGGGCATGCACTGGAAGATACGTCAGATGAGTATTAATGTAGTGCTACCTCGTCAAATCATGATGACCAGGGTGGCTACCATGCTGCTTCTCGAAGTAATACCCCATCATATCATGGTTAGGGTTTCAGTGTTCCTTCTGGAAGTGCACATCCTCATCATTCACTTGATGATCAGATGCCAAAGCTACAGGATGTGCTTAATGTTTCTCTTGATAGAGTAAACCAACCACCTCCTCCTCCACCTCAGAGTTCAACAAACATTGAGGCAGTAGTTAACCATCCATCGTCTTCTACTGCAGAACAACCATCTCCTCCTCCACCTAAAAGTTCAACATACGTTGAGGCATTAATTGACCATCTGTCGTCTTTTGCTGTATACTAGGCTGACACTACTACATTTGTTGTATTAGCTATTTGATTGTAGTTACATGAATATATATATATATATATATATATATATATATATATATATATATATATTATGCTTATGTACTTAATTTACATGTTGGTGTTGATGTGTATATTGTTAATGTTAAATATGTTCATGTAATGTGCTTGTAGATAGATATATATATGTGATACCAGTTATTTTACATGAGAATTTGAGGATGTGTGCGGTGATGATGTTAGATTACAATTTTTGTGTTTTGTTAAATGTGATCACACAAATGATTCATTGTTAGATTATTAGATTTGTATGCTAGCTAATGGCGTTTATATGTGTTAGAGGTGTACATAATTAGACGATGGAATTGAATTTGAATGTGTATCTTAGATTATTTTTATGTTTGTTATATGGTTATCATCATGATGTTTATTTTTATGAAATAATATTTATTATATATTATGTATTGGTGAACATATATCCAAATTTTATATATGAAATTCCATGAAGAACGAATAACCTTAAAAAAATGCAAAGATATTTTTATAAATTACACTGTTTAGCATGGTTTAAACTATTATTATAGAATTATGATAAATAATTTTCTATTTCTTAGACACTTCATTCATATTCATTCTAGGTTAATTAGTAAAATATTTCACTGCTCACAAGGAAAAAATAATTAAAGTTAAAATAACTTAGTTAGTTCTTAATAAGACAAAAATGTGTAACTCGTTCAACTTTTAATATAAAATATTAATAATAATACATTATTCAAAATTACAATATATTTAACCTATATATAGAGATAGAAAATCAATACTATAGATCCATGGGTCTTGTTTTAGACCCGAAACGTAGACTTAAAAATGATAACTATGGAGATCCCGAGCTGTGATCCTAAAAATCTACACCACAGAAATCTACAATCCATCACTATAGATCCATTTTAATCACAATTTTATCAATCACTAAAAGAGATTAAATCTTTTGACATGTATACCTTTTTAAGTTTTACATTCTAAAAAGAGATTTTCATATAATGAGATTCCATCCATCTCAGCTCTTGGTAGATCCATTGCTAAGATGGATCTATATTGGTTTATAAAATTCAATATATTGTTGAATTTAAAAAACTTATGTCGGATTTTTTTATAATTAATTTATATTTAATAAAACTTAAAAAAAAATCCATTTTTATAAAATTTCATTTATCATTAAAGTTATGAGATTTTCAAGAAATTTAAATTTAATATTTATAGCAACTCTTACGAGTTTAAATTAGAAATTTCTTTCTCCAAAGGTGATGATCAACAAATGTAAAATAAGGCTTGTGCAGTTACTTGTAGTTGGGGATTTTCTCTATTGGACAAACTCCCTTAAAGAGGTGAATTTTCTTTCTATTAATAACAATATAACATTTTGGTATTATTTTGTTTCTTTATTTGCTATTGTACTAGTTTAAATTTAACTCTTTTAAATATGACTTAAATAATACAAAAATCAGAATATATAAGATTTAAACCTTTTACAAATAATATATTTGATTATTCATTAATAAACAACTCAAGGAATATAAAATTTTCCATATAATTATCACGCGATAGTCACTAAAATTCATGTTTTCACATTTCTCCTAGCTAATATTACATCATGTTCACAATGATAAAGACATGTCTTCTTTAAATAATTTACTTATAAATACATAAAAATAGATATTTATTTGACATAAGCTAAATAGGAAAGAAAAATGCATCACTTATATTTTTCTTATATATTCACTTTCTATAACTAGGGAGGTGTGTAATTTGTTTTATTTATAATATGGAGTTCATATAAAATATTTTAAAAATATAAATAACAAATAAAAATTTAATTTTTTTAACATGAAACATATCTAGAGAGATAAATATTGAAAAAAATATTATTCCATCAATAGTTTCTGTTAAGTCCCTATATTAATAATGTAGTCCCTTATTATGTTAGTGTAGCCCCACTTATTGTTATTGTTGTACCTCTGTAACCCCCATATTGTTATTATTGTGCCCTTACATTATTATTGTTAGGTCGGCTAGGATTACATCAGGTCTCTCCACGGACTCCTATATATGACAGAGGTTTTGTCATTGTATCATCTAAGAATTATCTATCATGTAATGTATTAGAGGTTTCCCCCTCGAAGTGGCTTATTTCTACATGTTGATATCTCTTTTCTTCTATTTTTGGAGCTGGTTTCACAACATTTGGTATCAGAGCTTTGGATTCTAGGGTTTTGCTGCTCCAAACTTTTCATCGTGGAATTTTCACTATAACATTTTTTCTAGAAAGGTTCCAAAGCTTAAATTTTTAGAGTGCGAAGCTGAAATCCTAAGGAATATCGTCACAAAATTTCAGATCTTGGTTCACAATATTTTTGGAGATATGATCTGTGGAATTTAGGTCTTTTTGTAGGCTCCTGAATTTAACCTAAACAGGTCATCGTGGCATTTGCGCTATTTTTTTTTCTACGAAGGTTCAAAAGTTGAAATTTTTAGAGTGCGAAGCCAGAATCCTAAGGAATATTGTCGCAAAATTTCAGAGCTTGGTTTACAACATTTTTAGAGATATGGTTTGTGGAAGTTAGAGATTTTTCAAGCTCCTGAATTTCATCTCAAAGAGGTGATCGTGGGAAACACTTAATAGCTCTCTCTATGAGCATCGGATTGGAATGCTGTAAATAGCGGCCACAAGTAAATGGACTGTAGTTTTCTGTCTATCAATTTCAGAGACAAAGGAGAAAACAGTGACACGTGGCAAGTCATACAGGTTCGCTCTACTGAACCAGTCCATAATTGGGTCATTGTGGGAGATTAGACATAACTTTGACTTGAAGAATCCAAATCAAATCAGACCTGTGGCATTTGAAAGAAGCTTCAGAGGGCTACTACAAGGCTGAATTTCAGATATTGAGGATTAGTAATTATAGAGATAATTCAATTTCAATATTGAGCTCTTCAAAAGCAAGTAAAAGGTGTGTATTTTTTTCCGAATTGCATAAGTTTTGTGTAAAAAAAAAATCAGTTTGAAGTGATTCCAAGGGCATATTGAGCATGTATTTCAGTATTGGGTTCTGAAATGCCTCCTAAAAGAAATTCAACACCCATTAAGCCCTCAGAAAACTATACTATGACACATGAAGAGGAATAATTGAAGTATGAGATATCAAAATTACGGTACCAAGTGCAAAAATTTTTGATCTTACGAAGAGCAAACGAAGATGACATAGATGATTTAAAAGTAGAAATGGAGGCTAAGTTGGATGGTTTGAAGGATCAATTAATAGCTAATATGGATGATAAATTAGTGGAAGATGACATCGAGCATCAACAACAAGTTCTCCAACTCTCAAAGGATAACCTAACTTTGGTGCAGAATCTAATGAAACAACAGGAATATCAACATCACATTGAAATAAGTTCTGAAGTAGTCACAAAAACAATAACTCGACAAGTACGATCAATTTTAGAGTATCTCAGCAAGTGGAAGAACTTTCCTGTAGAAGATTCCACATGGGAGGATGATAATTTTATACAAAAGTATCAAGAAATAATAAAGTGTTGAGGAAAACATTTGTTTGAAGGAGAGGGGCATGTTAAAAGTACCTATATTAATAGTGTAGTCCCTTATTATGTTAGTGTATCCCCCCTTATTTTTATTTTTGTACCCCTGTAACCCCCATATTGTTATTATTGTGCCCTTACATTATTATTGTTAGGTCGGCTAGGATTACATTGTGGCCCCATGGACTCCTATATATAGATAGGAGTTTTAGTCATTTTTATCATCCAATAATTGTTCATTCATGTAATGTATTGGAGGTTTCCCCCTCGAAGTGGCTTATTTCTAAGGCATTGATATTTCTTTTCTTCTATTTTTGAAGTTGGTTTCACAACAGTTTATTTTTTATTCTTTAAATGCTAAATATGGATTTCATATGTAACATTTTAGAAAATATTAATAAAAATAATAATTAAATGTATGCATTCAAAGAAAAAATATGAGGGGGCATGTTTTAAATTTTAATATGAGAATGTGAATTATTAACTACATATATATTATACAAGCCTAGATCCATCTTAACTCCAGATCTACCAAGCATTGATATGGATAAAATCACTTTTCACTCTAAAATATGTTTTCAT
Organism: Pinus albicaulis; assembly: GCA_034641835.2. Lineage (NCBI taxonomy): Eukaryota > Viridiplantae > Streptophyta > Pinopsida > Pinales > Pinaceae > Pinus > Pinus albicaulis. The sequence goes on along the minus strand of CM076576.1, from coordinate 300,418,230 downwards.
CTCAAGATATTTGATCCTTCTCCACCCTTCGTAGATCCAAATTTAAGATGGATATAGTCTGGTTTATAATTACCATTGGAAATAAAAGTCAAAACTGTTACATTATCCATGAAGAAAAAATTAAAACCTCTCATGCATCCATTTAATCCCATTTGTTTCTCAATGATCCTTACAAAGATGTAATAAATTTTTTATACACACATAAGACCTCCTTTTATTTTACATAATGTTGCAAGAAATTTAATTTAAATATAGTAACCATTACTTTACCTCTCAAGTAAAAAATTTAATCTTACATATTAATACACTATTTTTTCATTGTTAAAGTCCTCATAGAGTTAACACTACATGATTTATATTGATTTTGAACTAAACAAGAAGAAAAGACATGTGAATTAATATTAAACCAATAATTATCTAAATCAAGAATAAATATTCAATGTTGTTTCTAAATTCACTATTTTCTCATTTTGGTTATATTCTTCTCATTTTCCTATTTGAGAAGGATTTTGACCTTGAATCCTTATTATCATAGATATTGTACAGAATTGTAAATACTTAGTTTTAAGTGTAAAAATGTTTCCACTACAAAAAAAACATGTAAAAATGTTTGTGAATCTTACCAATTATATAAAATTCCAACAAGATGAATAAACAATTATATAATTAGCGAAATAAAGAAGACAAAAACATACAACAGTAATATAAATGATTAAATAACATTAGTACATATCACCCTCCATTTTCATCACCTTGATTATCTTCCTCACCTGGCATGATAACACTATTGTTCTCAATAATATGTTTTGTTTTAAGGTCATGTATTAATATGAACCACCAATCCGTATCGAACACATCTGGGTAAAAAAACGCCTGGTTGTAGTGTTTTGGGAAAATATAAATCTCCCTAGCTTCATGCCAAATCTTTCTAGAGTTGATATATATATATATATATATATATATATATATATATATATATATATTTGTGTGTGTATGTGTGTGTGTTGTTAGACACATGACACTATGATGTTTTGACTTTTTTACAAGTTAATTTGTTCCCATCTTTGTGGGCATATGGACATCATTTTCGCAGGAAGGATGTCAATGGTAGATGCATGACACAAGAATGTGGAGTGGAAGTCGAGTTCAACCAATCTAGTCGTGCTACCCACTACAATCAAAACTTAATGCATGTGACATTAGGTTACTCTGGAGAGATATAAGAGATCATTCAATTGGACTTCTCTTCATTTCAATGTGCTATTTTTAGGTGCAAGTGGTGGGACACCTTTGATCAGAATAATGTAAAGGAATATCGTGATAATGGGTTACACATTTTGCCCTTTTTTGAGAAAAAAATTCATTTTTTTCTGTACTTCAACTTTTTGCAAGCCAAGACAATTTTTCTCGTTAGAATTTCATTTTGCGATAAAAGTAAAAGTTGTAAAAAAATTTATTAGCTTTATATTGCTTATTTTTTGGAATTGTTTTATACACATTTGATATGTCAACTTAGTGTTTCTTTGAGTGTGTGTTTTTTAACGATCAAAGGATTCACAAAAAGTCATGTTAATATGCGCTGGTGTATTCTTTGAAACATTTTGTTTTTGAGAAACAAAATGTGTTACAACAATCTAGATAGAGTCTACTTCAATTTCTTTATATTTACAAACTAGAATTTTTTGAACTCATCTAATATGAAAAAACTGCATATTTTGAATATGTTTCGCGATGCACGAAATTTCTCAACATATAAGATATAAACTAAAAATATAAAAACTACCCATTACAGAAGACGGACCAATGTAATGAACCATAATTTTTTCAATTTCTTTTACAGTGTATTTTGGAAGATAAAGAATATTGATTTCACTTAATCATAATGACCTTCAGAAATTGTTTGGACCCATTTTATTACGAAATTAATTAAAATTAGTAAATATTTATGAAATTCCATCAAAGTTATATTTCTTGAAAGTAGATTGAATTCTGAAAATGCTTTTCTTGGTTCCGACGGTTAATTCAGAATGTTTCATGGAGTTTAATCAGTCCAAAGTTGAAGATATTTATTCAGATATTGGCTCTACGTAATTGCAGACGTGTTAGTTTGGTCGAATTGTTTTTTGCGCCGATGACCCATCAAGTCTAATGACACAAAAGTTCGGCCAAATTTCTTATACAAGTTCGACCGAACTTTTAGTTGAATTTTCGTCGACCGGAAAATACAACGAAGCCCCTCCAAAAAACCATTTCGCGGCAATATAAATTGACGTAAAAGAATTCATTATTTTCACATAATTTCACATATTTCTTCATTTGGTCTGATTTTGTAAAGTTCTGATTTTGCAAAGGATTGTTTTGGGTTTAAGGACTTTTCTTGGAGGTACATTCAAAGGAAATTTTTGCAAAGGATTATTTTGGGTTTAAGGAATTTTCTTGGAGGTACATTCAAAGGACATTTATTGGAGGTATGTGATACATTTTTTGGATGTTTTTTGGGCTTTATTTTTTTTGAAGGTATTTTGTTTTTAGAGGTTTTGGGCTTAATTTTCATTGTTTTTTTTTAAGGTATTTTGTTTTTAAAAGTTTTGGGCTTAATTTTCATTGGGTTTTTTTTTAAGTATTTTGTTTTTAGAAGTTTTGGGCTTAATTTTCAAAGGATATTTTTTTGGATGTATATATTTTTAGAGGTTTTTGGGCTTAATTTCCAAAAGACATTTTTTTGGTTTTAAGGTATTTTGTTTTTAGAAGTTTTGGGCTTAATTTTCATTGTTTTTAGAGGTTTTGGGCTTAATTTTCAAAGGACATTTTTTTGGATGTATTTTGTTTTTAGAGGTTTTTGGGCTTAATTTCCAAAAGACATTTTTTGTACTTAATTTCGAAATGACTCTTTTTAGGCTTAATATTAAAAGGACATTTTTTGGAGATATTTTTTAAAGTGATATTTTTTAGAGGTTTTTTTGAAGTATTTTTTAAAGTGCCATTTTTTAATAAGTTGGAATTAATTTTCAATGGACATTTTTTGGAGGTATTTTTTGAAGTGACATTTTTTTAGAGTACGTGTTTTGGGTTGAAGTAAATATTTTATAATGCTTTTTTAAATGAGTTTTTTTTTCTAACTTTTTAAATGAAATTTTTTTACAGGACTTGGAAGGAAATATTTTGAGCTTCGTTTCATTTTTATAAGACATTTTTTTCTAGGATTATTTAAAGTAAATGTTTTGGATTTAAGTATGTTTTTTTTGCAAAATTTTTAAAATGAGTTCTTTTTAAATTAAATCTTTTGTGATGTTTTTTTAAATTGAGTTTTTGTCTAGATTTTTGAAGGAAATTTCTTGAACTTCATACTCTATTATCATGGGAAATCAAAGGAATTGTGCGAGAAAATATGATCGAACGAGAGACCCTGAGGAACATAGAGAATATGGGAGATAATCTCGCAAAAGAAAGAGAGAAGCACTCTCAAATATTTAAATGGAAAATCAACCTCAACTAGAAGTTGAAGCAGGTATGTAAATGTAAATATTATGAATTTTATATTTAAAATTTTCCTAGTGTAAAATGTGAAGCTTCATTTTTATTTGATGAACTAATTTGAAAAATATTTTGCAATGTAAACAGAGAGATATATTCCTGAAAACATTGATGATGAGATACAAAATTTTGAAAGAGAAAGTGAAAGAGATATTGAACCAATGATTGAAGATGGTGAAAATGTTGAAAAAAATTCAAGTGAAGAAATTGAATCACAAGGTATGTATATATATGTATATATATGTTGAACACATGTATGTATTATTGAAATTATACATATTTTTTAATTTAGTTATTTATTGAATGTTTAAACTTATTATGTACTATTCATTCAAATATGTATAGATGAATTGAATGTCGATGATGAGATGTTAGAAAATGTTGAAATCCACACATATAGAGACAAAAGAGCTGACCATGTTATATGATATCGTGTTAAGCGCATTTTTGATACGTACTTCATAAAGTAAAATGTGATAGTTCAAGCCCAAATTTTGAAAGGTCTCCTAAAATTAAGGAAATTAAAAGAAGCTATGACTTTATTGGGTATTCGAAAATCAACAAAAGATAAAAAAAAAATGAAGGAAAATGTGATAAAAAATATAAATAGTGTTATAAATTAAATTAGAAGATCTAGACAGAAAATGTTTCAGTTTTATGTAGAGAAATACATATGGCAGTGGTTTCATCAAGTACTAAAGAGAATCTCTTGGTAAAATCTATGGCATGAGCATTAGGAACCTCACGAAAAACTTTGCACAAACATCGGAAATTTCGGTTGCAAATAGATGTAAATGATGAAATGCCTTGTTGGAGAGCTATTTGTAGGCAACCATACAAAGATAGACTTGGAGAAAATGTTAAAAAACAATATATGAATATTGGAAGAAAAATCCATGTGTTTCGCCAAATGCAAGGGATGTGATGCGAAGAAGAATAGCACGAAATTAGTACGAAAATCATGAAAAAAAAATTCTTGGACACCACTCAGATAGAGTTTTTAACCAAGTTCAAAGAAGAGAATCGTGAAATTCATGTCTTAATTAGTTCTTTTGTTCAACAAAAACCATGGTATGTAAAACCTATCGCCATACACGACACATCATCATCATGTGGAATTTCAGTTATATTATGATACATTCCTTAATTTTTGTAGAACATTTTGGAAAGATTCACCTCCTCCTTCCACTATCCTTGATTTCATATCTCAAATTCTATGTGGAACAGAAAGCGATGAATTATTTTATGACAAGAAATGTGTTGGTGGTAAAAAAATGTGATGATTGTGGAAATTTGACTAGATTTCAAAACAAACATCATACTGATATAAATGATCAACCATTGTACAACATGAAAGTGAAATGGAAGAGATATGAATATATCCATACATCGATTCAAGGTTCAAATAGTGCTAAAATAATTGAATTACAAGAAGAAGAAATTTTTGTGATAGATTTTTTGAGAAAGTTCGAGGCAGAAATTTATAAATACACCAAGCATTCCCATAGAGCTCGATGTTCAGGCTTGAAATTCAAAAAATCCTGTGAATTTTTTTCACCATGGACCATTTTGTCAGTAATTGATTTTGCAGAAAACTACACATGTGTTCCATAAAAAGAAATTCAGAGTGAATACTACCATTCTAACCAAGTCTCCATGCCCATCCATATTCTATATAGACATGTTGAAAAAAACATCGATCATATAGAAAGCACCAGTGAAAATCGACATGTTATTAAAGAATATCACTTTTATATCAGTGACGATTGTACACATGATACATATTTTGTACAACAGTTTTTTGGAAAGATTTATGACCCCTTGAAAAGTCGTGGAATAAAATTTAATGAACATTGGATATGTTCAGATGGATGCGCAGGTCAATTCAAATCTCCACAATCATTCTTTTGGTTGTGTTGTCTTCATAAGAAAACATGCTTTAAACATTGTTGGAATTTCTTTGAGAATGGCCATGGAAAAGGAGAACATGATGGTGCAGGGGCATGCATAAAATGAGAACTTCGAAGATATCAAATGAACCTCTCTACAAACCAAATTATGAACGCTAAAGAAGTTGTTCAATGGTGCATCGCTGCTCTAAGCCATGAGACTAACCGATGAAGGGAAGTGCGAAGGTACATTCAATTTAATTTTTATTGGATATCCAATTTTAAACAGTGTACATTTATCACAATGATTATCTTTGATGGTATTTGGATATCATATTTACATTCTTCTTTGAATTTTCCATATATAGGTTTTTTTGGCATATTGGGATCGAAGATGTAGATAGATCAATTGGAAATGACGTTGAAACAATAAAAGGGACTTGAAAATTACATTCAATTAAAAAAAAGTTGTCCACAAATATGTTTGCATTGGATAAAAGAAAATATTCTTATTTTTTTCATGTTTACATAGACAACACAGAATCCAATGATGTTTGTGAAAACAAAATGTATGTAAAATATTGGAAGCATACAGAGCTAAATACAAAAAGGAAAATGTCCATTGCAATGTTTGAAGAAATGCAATCAGACGAGACTACAATATCATCTGATGGTGATCGAGTTTCTGATCTTGTTAGAGAAGGTAACATTTGAATTTCTTTCAAATGATAGAGATCTAGAAATAGATACTAGAATAAATTTTTTTCATGTTAATTATGATCTAAATTTAAATACATAAGTTTGTTTTATTGTGCAGAAGATGTTTTTGCTATAGTTGTGTTATGAAACCAACTCCAAAAATAGAAGAAAAGAGAGATAAATGCCTTAGAAATCAGCCACTTCGAGGGGGCAACCTCCGATATATTACATAAATGAACAATTCTTGGACGATACTAATGAAAAAACCTACTTTCTATATATAGGAGTCCATGGGGCCACAATGTAATCCTAGTGGGGCCACAATGTAATCCTAGCCGACCTAACAATAATAATTTAAGGGCACAATAATAACAATATGGGGGTTACAAGGGTACAATAATAAAAATAAGGGGGTTACACTAACAGCAATAAGGGACTATACTAGTAATATAGGGACCTAACATGCCCCTCTCCTTCAAACAAGTGTTGTCCTCAACGCTTGATTATTTCTTGATGCTTCTGTATCAAATTCTCATCCTCCCATGTATAATCTTCTATAGGAAAGTTCTTCCACTTTCTGAGATAATCTGAAATTGATTGTATTTATCAAGTTCTTATTTTTGTGACTACTTCAAAACTTCTTTCGATGTGATGTTGACCTTCCAGTTGATTCATTTTATTTTGTCCCAAAGTTAGGTTATCCTTTGAGAGTTGGAGAACTTGTTGTTGATGCTCAATGTGATATTCCACTACTTTATCATCCATAATATATTTTATTTGATCCTTCAAACAATCCAAGTTAGCCTCCATTTCTACTTTTAAACCATCTATGTCATCTTCGGTTTCCCTTCGTAAGATTGAAATTGGTTGCACTTGGTAACATAGTTTTGATATCTCATACTGCAATTCTTCCTCTTCATGCATCATAGTATAGCTTTCTGAGGGCCTAATGGGTATGGAATTATTTTTTGAAGGCATTATAGAACCCATTACTGATAAAAATTATTCAATATGCCCTTGGAATCACTTCAAACTACTTTTTCAAGCAAACGTTATGCAATTTTAAAAAACAAGTGCACACCTTTTTCTTTCTTTTGAGTATCTATATATTGAAACTAAATTCTCTCTGTCATTTTAGATCTTCAATATCTGAAATTTGGCCCTGAAGTAGCCCTCTAAATCTTCTTTCGATGCCACAGGTCTTCCCTAATTTGGATTCTTCAAGGAAAAGTTATGCCCAATCTCCCACGATGACCTAATTATGGATTGGTTTAGTACATAAAACTTGTAAAACTTGCCACATGTCACTGTTTCCTTCTTCGGCTCTGAAATTGATATGATGAAAACTAAAGTTCGTTTACTTGTGGACACTTTTTATAGAATTCCAATCTGATGCTCAAAGAGAGAGTTATAAATATTTTCCCACGATCACCTCTTTGAGATGAAATTCGAGAGCCTGAAAAATCCCTAACTTCCACAAAACATATCTCCAAAAATATTGTGAACCAAGCTCTAAAATTTTGTGATGATGTTCCTCAGGATTTCAGCTTCACGCCTTCCAAATTTCAGCTTCTGAACCTTCACAAAAAAACAATTATAGAGAAAACTACGTGATTACCTATTTAGGTTAAATTCAGGAGCCTGCAAAAAGTCCTAACTTCCATAGACCATATCTCCGAAAATTTTGTGAACCAAGCTCTGAAATTTTGCAAAGATGTTCCTCTAGATTTCATCTTCATGCTCTAAAATTTCAGCTTTTGAACCTTTGTATAAAATACGTGATAGCGAAAATTCCATGATGACCTGTTTGGAGCAGCAAAACCCTAGAATCCAAAGCTCTGATAGGAAATGTGATGAAACTAGCTCCAAGAATAGAAGAAAAGAGAGATAAACGTCTTAGAAATCAGCCACTTCGAGGGGGAAACCTCCAATATATTACATAAATGAACAATTCTTGGATGATACAAATGAAAAAACCTCCTTTCTATATATAGGAGTCCATGGGGCCATATTGTAATCCTAGTGGGGCCACAAGGTAATCCTAGCCGACCTAACAGTAATAATGTAAGGGCACAATAATAACAATATGGGGTTTACAGGGGTACAACAATAACAATAAGGGGGTCTACACTAACATAATAAGGGACTACACTAGTAATATATGGACCTAACAAATTGCACCTACTGACAACGATGAAAATGTGTAGTATTTGATGTGTTGCATTGAACTAAAGATGAAATTATTATAAAACTAGAACGATCACGCGTTTCCATATGATAGAGGATCTATTATACTGAAAGGTTATTTAAAAAAAAAAACTAATCAAAGTGGGGATTTTGTTTACTTTGAAGACTATGAATCTGATGTCAAAAGTTGTCAATATAGTCACTTGGTGTGTGCAGCATCCATAAAGTTAATAGAGGTTCAATCAAAGAAAAAACGAAAATTAAGAAATGAAAAATGTCAAAATCTGATCATGAATGAATCATTGAAGATGACATTCCATTGGAATTTTTTTTATTGAACTTCCCAACAATTTATTCTCTTTGGATTCATGTTTTAGAACTTTCAGAACTCAACTAAAAATTGAACTTCCTTGTTATGTTATCTGTGCAAGTGTTTGCACATGTACATTGTTTTGGTACATGCACACTAGTATCAACTGAAAGTATCTTTTCTATACATGCATTGATGAAAAATGTTGCATGTATTGGATATATATATGTTCTAGAATGAAATTCATGGAAAGCAACTTTTCAATATTCATTGATGAAAAATGTTGCAAGTACTGGATATATATGCTCTAGAAGTATTGGATATATCTATGTTCTAGAATGAAATTAATTGAAAGTAGCTTTTCTATGTGCATTGATGAAAAATGTTGCAAGTACTGGATATATATGTTCTAGAATGCAATTGACTGAAAGTAGTTTTTCTATGTGCATTGATGAAAAATGTTGCACGTACTGGATATATACATTTTCTAGGAAATTAACTGAAATTAGCTTTTCTATATGGATTGATGAAAAAAATTTCACGTATTGGATATATATATGTTCTAGAATGCAATTAACTATTCAATTAGTTTTACTATGTGCATTAATGAAAAATGTTTCACGTACTAAATATATATGTTCTAGAATGCAATTAACTGAAAGTAGCTTTTCTATTTGCATTGATGAAAAATGTTGAAGTACTGGATATATATGTTCTAGAATACAATTAACTGGAAGAAGTTTTTCTATGTGCATTGATGAAAAATGTTGCACGTACCGTATATATATGTTCTAGAATGGAATTAACTGAAAGTAGCTTTTCTATACGTGCATTGATGAAAAATGTTGCACATACTGGATATATATACATTATAGAATGAATTTTTAAAATTTAATGATTGTTTGACACATCTAACAAGACCTAGAATCTTATGATTGTTTATATAAATGTGTGTGTGTGTGTGTTTGTGTGTGTATTGTACGTCAATTGTTTTAACATATATATTCAAACATGTGTACTTAAATCATTTCTACATGTACATATATTCATGTGATTTTTTTTGGTTTGGAAAATGACAGCTTGAATTTTAAAAACAAAACATTATATCATAATCACATGCCAAATGTAGTTCAACCATCCAAAAATTGAGTTTAAAAAAAAAAACATTATATCACAACATTAATTGACATGCTAATTGTAGTTCAACTATCCAATAAAAACAAAACATAATATCACATGCCAAATGTAGTTCAACCATGCAAAAATTAAGTTTTGAGAACAAAACAAATTATAACACAACATTACTTCACATTCGAAATGTAGTTCAACCATCCAAAACTTTAGTTTTAAAAACAAAACAAATTATAACACAACATTACTTCACATTCTAAATGTAGTTCAACCATCCAAAACTTGAGTTTTAAAAACAAAACATTATAGATCACAAGTATCAAGTATCAAGTAACATTACTTCACATGACAAATGCAGTTCAACCATAACACTTTAAAAACAAAACAACATATAACACAACATTACTTCACATGCCAAATGTAGTTCAACCATTCAAAACTTAGGTTTTAAAAACAAAACAAATTATAACACAACATTACTTGAGATCACATGCCAAATGTAGTTCAACCATCCAAAACTTGAGTTTTAAAAACAAAACAAGTTATATAACTCTGTAACATTTCTTCACATGCCAAATGTAGTTCAACCATAAAAAACTTAAGTTTTAAAAACATTATATATCACATTCACATGTACCAAATGTAGTTCACATAAAATATGTCCAAAATTTGTAGATCTCACAAGTATCAAGTATCAAGTATGAAGTTATATATGACTACATCTAGATAAGACTATATATAAAAAAGTAAATTTAAGACTAAATCTATTGAAAATATAATGTTGCATGTGTGCATGTGCATCATCCATCAAATACAGATGGATGTAGTGTCTCTCCCAGTAAAGTCACGATCCTCGAGCTATCCTGAGAAGCATGGGAAACCTGTACACAATGTGTACAAACATTAAAATTTAATGTTTTAAAATTGAGTGAGAATATATAGAACTTCATGTAAAAAAAGAATCATGCAATACCTCATGAGGTTCCCTCTCCATTTGTTGCTCGTTTAGTAAAACTTCACCCACATGAACATCTTCAACAGTAAAATGTACAATATACATGTACAATTATATATATATTAAAAATTTTCAAATGAAAATGCAAATATAAACTTATTTTCAATAATATTAAAAAAAAGGTTAGACAACTTGTTCAAATGGTTGAAATGGTGTGGATATTCCTATCTCCATCGCTAGAGTCTATGGAGAAAAGAAATCCTCTATAGGAACCTAATTCAAAAAATTTAAAAGTATAAAATAACTCAAGATCAAGATCTCAATTTATAATAAAAATTTTAAACTTTAATTTATAAATTATAACTTAAAAACATATATTTAAGTGAAAATTTGAATACTTCTGCTGGTGGATTTGGCACATCTCCTAAGAGAGGCTCCAAAAGAAAATCTCCAAAACCTAGAAGTCAAAAAATTTAAAATTACTCTAAATCTTTAGATCTCAATTTATAATAAAACTTTTAAACTTCAATTTATAAATTATAACTTAAAAACATATATATATATTTAAGTGAAAAATTGAATACTTGTGCTGGTGGATTTGGCACATCTCCTAAGAGTTGCTCGGAAAGAAAATCTCCAAAAACCTAAAATTCAAAAAATTTAAAATAACTCAAGATCTAGATATATCTCATTTTTTAATGGAATTTTTTAGGTGGAATATATAACTTAAAAACATAAATTTTAAAAGTGAAAAATTGTTCATACTTGTGATGGTGGATTTGGCACATCTCCCAAGGAAGAAGAAGGCACTGCCATCCCAAAAACATTGGACGGAATCAGAATCTGTTAAAACATTTTATTATATATATGTACATGTACATGTGTGCACAATTACTTATTTTAAAAATATCTCATCATGTTTTGATATATATAATAATATATAAAAAAATAAATGTATAACATCATGTTCACTTAAAAAACACTAACATTTTCCAACGTATCTTGATGGTGAGAGCCATCTTGATTGTATGATTGATGGTGAGACCTATCTTGATGGTTTGAACCGGAGGCTCCAATCGTGATATTAACATTTTCATCATTCATCAAGCGTGACAACTACAAATGGTGTTAACATATAATGATACATTTTTTTTAGATTAATTTATACAAATAAATGTATGTATATATGTATTTATTACAAATTGTACATGTGTTAAAATAATTGAACCCTAACCATTAAGACATACCGCTCCCATGCCCTCTTCCTCATGAACAATTAGGTCTTGCCAACCATTGCGACAATTATTTGCATATGTTTTAAAATCTTCAACACTCATGTTGTCAATCTCTTCATCTGTATAATACAAAAAATTAGCGTATGCATTCTCATGCGCTTTTTATCGATTCAGACAAATATCGACTCCACTAACCAATGGTGGCTCAGGGAGAGGCAACTCAACATCACGCCTAGTGCCCCTACAGTCACATAATCGACCTTTCCCGAGACCAAAACATTCAGAGGGAAGGACATTGTAATTGGTTTTCATTTGCAAAAAGTGTTCTGCATAAAATAATTTTTCAAAATAAAGCAGAACCTCATCATTCCATGGGAGTCTTCCATAGGCTGCAAGGTGTCTATCATACAAATGGTGAGCTATATGAGGGTGCTTGAAATATTGCACCTTCAACATATTTCTTTTCGGCCCTTCTTTGAAATTAAACATAGACTTGGCCATTTCTGTTGTAACTCTTTGTTTAACAACCTCCCATTTATCGGGACCCATCACTATTTCCTTTATTTTTCTCATCACTTCTACAAAAGTATCAGTGGTTAGCCCAATATTTCGGTACACATCTACTAGTTCGCTTAGAGAGTGTGTAACTATTTTCAAGCTTTGTTGACTCTCAACAGGTAGAGTCAAAACCACGTGATCTCTCTTCAATTTTGCATGAATATGTTGACACATTTCTAAGCTGCATTGATGCATGTTTGTTTCCCAAGGTCTATCAGAAATGTCGGACGGATAAGTCATGGTTGGTGGACAACCTTCTTCTTGAATGACACGTTCTGCCCTACGTCTTTTTTTAGCAACATTTGGAGCAACATCTTCAGCCTCTACATCAATATATAAAATTTTGTATATTAAAAAAACACATGTAAACAAATGTGTACAAATTGAATGAAAATAATATTCAAATTGATGGCCACCTCGATGTGGTTGCCTAACATCTTTCCCACCCTGAGACTGTTGAGAACTAGAAAAACCCTACTGAGAACCAACACGGCCATCTGTTGATTGGCCTCTGGGGAAATACATATTACCACCTTCATGCAATTTTCCAGCACTTATTGATGGCCCTCTATGGGAATGTGAACGACCACCAACCTCATGAGACGAGAGAGAAGCTCCTTAAAAAAATATGAATTTATAATCAATTCAAAAATACATTCATACATATAAATACATGTACATACTCATTGATTCAATTGTGTGAACCATACCACAATTGTTTTAACCATGGGCATGCTCCATTGATGGAGTAGACACCCTTCTCCTCTTAGCTCCTAAAAAATAAAAAATGAAACTTATTAACAACTAATTTAACTCAAAAAATTGATAAAAAATCAATTCCATATGTACACACATGTATGTATATGTATGGATATTTAATATTATATTTAAATACCATGAACATCCCTCGATCCTTGATCCCCCTCTCTCATGAAGATATGGGACTCTGTTGATATTCATCGTTCATCCTCCATGATATATATATCTACAGTAGATATTTACAATTATTTTTTAAATTACTATTTAAAATAAATTCTAAGTAAATTTTAGAAAATTAATGTAATTTAGTGTACACAAATTATGTAAAACACAACTTTCAAAGTACTAATTGATGTGTGAAACTCAATTTAAGAATTTTTTTTTATAAAAATGTTAAGTTCACCAAATTGCGCTTTACATGGTGGGAGCGCACTTGGTATAAAATTGAAAAAAACACATGGTCATTAAAAAATAAGCTTGAAACTCCATTTAAACAAAAATTTGTTGAAGTCCTCACATTTTAATTTTATAAAAATGTGAATTTTACCACTTTTTTAAAATGTGAAGTTCACCAAGTTGCACTTTACATGGTGTGGTGGGAACACACTAGGTATATAATTGAAAGAAACACATGGCCATTAAAAAAGACACATTTATAAGTGAAAAACACACACATATCCAAGATATGTTACAATTTCCGTCAATAAATTTTGAAGGAGAGCGTGTCAACACTAATTCATATTTGAGAGATGAATCTTGAATTTTTGAAGAAGAGTGTTTCAAAACTAATTCATCTTTGAGAGATGAATCTTGCATTGGCATTGCCCCATATAATTCTAATTCATCTATTAATTCATATTTGATAGATTAGTCCTGTATTGGCATTTCCCCACGCAATAGATCAACAAACATCTTATTCGCATTTGTACAATGTCTTATACTAAAAAAATGAAATTGGCTAACAAAATATTGTATGCTTTTCCATGCAGTTTTTTTAGCCTCTCCTTCTTAACTTAGTACATGCCTTTTATCTGGTTGCACACAAGTTCGGAATTGGTGAAAACTACAATTCCATTTTATCCATACTCCCTAGCTGTTCCCAAGCCTTCTATCAATGAAATATAATATGCCTCGTTGTTTTTTGTTCTTCTCGGTATATTCATTTTCATTTGGATGACTTTGCTAGTTGCAATATTGGAAAGCACATATGTAATCATTGCATTCCCTGGATTGGGATAGCAAGAAATATCTATGCATAATGTCCATTTTTCAACCATATTTATTGGGTTTTTTAATCCTTGAAAAAAAAACAAATTCAATAAAAATATATTAAATTAACATTTATTGCAAATGCATGGGAGAAATGACACATGTGCATGAGATAAATGACATGTGCATGGTTTATCTTATAGTTTGACTTAAAGTTTATGGTATAATTCACATCTAGAAATGAGATGCATTAAATATTGCATTGCCTGGAGTTTAAGGGAGATTTATGGCACAAATACATGGTTCATGCATGGTTTGCATGAAATTTTTCCTTAAAATTTATGGCAGAAATCACATCTAGAAATGACATGCCTTAAGAAAGGATGAGATCAGCTACTTTAGCTACTTTAGTTTCAGTTTTTAGGCCTTAAAATTTTCCTTGATAGGAAGCCTTGAGTTTGGGGGATCCTATCCTATGGAAGTTCAGCTACTTTAGGTTCACTTTTTAAGCCTTAAAGTTTGTCTTGAATTAATGGGAGAAAGCCTTGAGAAATGACACATGCTTTAAAGTTAATGGGAGATATCCAACATGACACACGCTTTAAAAACTTTGCCCAAGAATTTATGGGAGAAATGACACATGTATGGGAGAAATGACACATGTACACAGTTTGACTTAAAGTGGTTGTGGTTTATGGATATTAAAATGAAGAACTTCTATTTAGATCCGTTCTAGAGATTAAGTGTAGGGGAATTTACTGGATATGTCACCATTCAGAAAAGATGAGATCCAAAGGCTACCTGGCCCTTTACAGACTCTGCCTTTAGAAATTATAGAAGTTAACACTCAACAGATAGACTAAAATCCTATGGAAGTTCAAAATCGTATGGAAGTTCAGCTACTTTAAGTTTTTAGCGCTTAAAGTTTGCCTTGAATTTATGGGAAAATGCCTTTAGTTTGTGGGAAAAATGGCATATCCATGGTTTGCCTTAAGTTTAGGGGAGAAATCAGATCTATAAATGGCATGCCTTAAAGTTTTCCTTGCCTAGAGTTTAAGATAGAAATGACATGTACATAGTTTTCCTTAAAGTTTGCATTATAGTATATGGGAGAAATGACATTGTCTTATAGTTTTTGGGAGAAATGACATAGAAATGACATATGTCAAAAGTCACAGGGTTTGCCTTAGAATTTAGTTTTCTGTGAAATTTATGGGAGAAATAACATCTAGAAACCTTTATTTTGACATCTATAAATAGGCAAAGAACATTAAGAAAAAAATTTCAACTTACAAATTAGTTATGTCCTTAATAAGAAGTATAATTTAGCACTTATCAAATTGATTAATAGTTTATAATAATGTAATTTTCTGCTTGTACTATCATTCATCCTTGATATGTACAATGATTTTACAAATTCAACATCAACCTACACTATAATCATAAATTAGTTATGTGCTTAATAAGAAGTATGATTTAGCACTTGTCAAATTTTTTAATAATTTATAATAATTGATATGTACAAGAACTTTACAACTTCAAGATCAACCTACACTATCATCATATCATTGTAGCCATGTCAATCTAGATTATTTATATCAATTACATCATAAAACACTCCACTTTTAACATTTTAAAAGAATAAAGGAACATGGAAGGTGTTAATTTAGGTACATTAATACACTCCAC
Organism: Pinus albicaulis; assembly: GCA_034641835.2. NCBI lineage: Eukaryota > Viridiplantae > Streptophyta > Pinopsida > Pinales > Pinaceae > Pinus > Pinus albicaulis. Next base: position 300,402,075 of record CM076576.1, on the reverse strand, counting down.
TTTTAACATTTTACAAGAATAAAGAAACATGGAGGGTGTAAATTTAGGTACATTAATAAAATACAACCATGTCAATCTAGATTATTAAGATCCATTACATCATATTTAACACAATCTAGATTATTTATATCCATTACATCCTAAAACACTCCACTTTTAACATTTTACAAGAATAAAGGAACATGGAAGGTGTAAATTTAGGTACACTAATAAAATACAACCATGTCAATCTAGATTATTAAGATCCATTACATCATAAAACACTCCACTTTTAACATTTTACATTTTACTCACCTTGATTTTGGGGGATCCTATCCTATGGAAGTTCAATACAGCCATGTCAATCTAGATTATTAAGATCCATTACATCATAAAACACTCCACTCTTAACATTTTACATTTTACTCCATTTGATTTTGGGGGATCCTATCCTATGGAAGTTCAACTGCTTTTAGTTTTTAGGCCTTAAAGTTTGCCTTGAATTAATGGGAGAAAGCCTTGAGAAAGGAGACATGCTTTAAAGTTAATGGGAAAAATCCAATGACACATGCTTTAAAGTTTTCCTTAAGAGTTTATGGGAGAAATGACACATGTATGGGAGAAATAAAACATGTACATGATTTGGCTTAAAGTGGTTGTGGCTTTATGGATATTAAAATGAAGAACTTCTATTTAGATCTATTCCAGAGATTAACTGTAGGGGAATTTACTAGATATGCCACCTTTCATAAAAGATGAGATCCAGAGGCTACCTCGCCCTTTATAGACTCTGCCTACAGAACTTGTAGAAGTTAACACTACCTAGACCTTTACAGACTCAGCCTATAGAACTTGTAGAAGTTAACACTCAAAAGACAGACTAAAATCCTATGGAAGTTTAGCCACTTTAGGTTCAGTTTTTAGGCCTTAAAGTTTCCCTTTAATTAATGGGAGAAAGCCTTTAGTTTTAGAGTAACCTTCTAAAATGCATTAATGTGAAGATAGTACTTTACCTACAAAACAATGGAATTGAAGATTGTGGTTATATATCAAAGTTCTGTTATGACATCTATATCTTCCCTACCTGAAATGCTATTATCTTAATTTCCCTGTATATTTTAGGGTACTGAAAGAATGGATTTTCTAAATGGCATGGTTTTCAATATGTGGAGTTTTTTGTTGTTTTTACTTGGTATTCTTGAAGGGCTAGACATTTTGAATCATTTCTGAAGGTTGTTTTATTTGAAGTCAATCATGTCATTTTGAAACAGAGAAAACTTAAGCGAGGAAGGCTGAAAATGAAAATAGTTTAAGGAAGTCCATTAGTGACACGTAGTAAGGTCGTGGGACACATCCAACATTAGGCCATTGAGTTATGGATTCACTTACAGCTATTGAGTCCTACTCATTTGACCTATAAGTGTTTATCATTTTTTTGTTGATCGCACAAGCTGGGTTTGGTTGGAGGTTTTGCAGTCAAGGTTTGTTTATTCAATTACATGGATTCCCCTGTGGAAACTTTGAATTAGTTGTCTGTCAATTTAAGCCTATATGAAATATTTCCTATAAATTGTGGATCAAACTTCTAAGCTAATATTGTCCTAATTTTATTTTGTTTTGAGCTAGTAAAGCATCTAAACATCTTCTTATCGCTGATTATGAAGTATTTATTGGTTCTATATGAATGTTTTGATAAACACTGATCATGTTCAGGCTGTAAACAAAAGAAGTCCAAGCAATGGATTTCCAAATGGAAACCACAAAAGAAGAAAGGTTTTCAGGAGAAAAATCCCTTCTTTAGAAAAAGAGCATCACCAGCTTCAACAATCATATTCTTTATCTGTAATCAGATAGGCCATTAGGTAAATTCTTGTCCAAAGAAACTAAAAGAAGGTAAACTTACAACATATGCAAGCCTGCTAGAAGATAAATTAGGTCCAGCCCTATGGGATCTATTATACTGTGATCTTCGTGATGAACTAGTAGGAGAAATATTATATTTAGAATATTCTCAAGAAGAAGAAGATCCATCTAATCCATTAGACCAGCACTGTTAAGATCAAGAAGAAGAACATGACAATGAAATTCTGTAATCATATCAGTTTTGTATGTTTACTCACAAAGCCCTTGCAGAACTCGAAGAACAAATAAGAAGAGTACAACCATATGAAATGGAACTAAGAAGTTGTCTCCAAAAAGAGATAACAGAATTAAAATGACGCCAACTCTACTGGAGCAGGTTCCAAACCTTCAGTAGTAGGACTCCAAAACAAGTAGAGAAAGAAATGAGATATGACATAAAACCCTTGCAGAACTCGAAGAACAACTAAGAAGAGTACATCCATATGTTGTCTCCAAAAAGAGATAGCATAATTAAAAGGATGCCAACTCTACCAGAGCAGGTTCTAGACCTCCAGTAGTATGAATCCAAAACAAGTAGAGAAAGAAATGAGATATGTAATCTCAGGAGAATGGCATCCAGATGAACTTTATGCTTCACATCCAAGCAAGCATGAAGTAAGACAAAAGGTGATAAGAGAACATGTAGAATCATACAAGCTCCAAATCAGAGACAAGAAAGAAAAGATCAAATAACTTGCATCATAAATCCAGAGTCTGAAAAAGAATATCAAGGTCCTGAGTTCGACTCACAGCAATATCCAGGTAAATCACTTGCAGTTGCAGGACATCCAAAATTGTATATATCTCTCCAATTTTGTCTGCCATATCTCAAACCCTATTCAATTGATTGTTTATTAGATTCAGGAGCCCAGCTAAATTTAGCTAGACATTTATCTATTCCTCCATTATATTGGGAAAAGAAAAATGAATTAGGTTCTAACATAAATAGGGAAGTTTTTCCTTTAGAACATCAAGTTCTATATTTCCCTTTAAATATTAAATATCATTCTATTATACGTACATTCTTACAATTAGATAATATTCCTGCGAATGTTATTCTAAGTTATGAATTATTTACTAAATATTATCCAGTTGGCATTAACTATGAAAAATATCTTTTATGCTAACAATTAAAGGAAAGTTTGTCTTTGTTCCATTAAAAACACAAGAAGACTTCATTGTACCAAGAAATTCTAAAGGGTGCCAACCTGGAAATTCGGAGCTGAGGCCACAATTCGGTGACGAGGCCACAATTCAGAGATCAACCAGGCCGCAATCAACGAGGAAGTCGAGGATAATTACCCGCAAACATAAAAACAAAGGTAAAATTAAAATAGAAGAAAAAAATTAAAACAACAATAAAACTAATTCAGAAAGAAAAATAACAACAAAAATTACCTACCAAGACCCTGCAAGACTCTACAAACACAACCGTAGACACAATACATCAGACGCCCGAAACAAAAATACAGTAGACGCAGACGCTAATAAGCCTGAAACCCATTAACGTGTCCGGGCTGGTGGATTTATTAACTTAAAGTTTGACTCGATTATTTTAAGAGTTCGATCGAAATTATGTTGTTGGTTTTCCCATCTCCGTCCAAAAATTTGTTTTCCCACGCTGTCAGTACACTGTCAATGTAAACGACAGAATGAGTTCGGCCGAACACTATAACAGTTCGGCCAAAATTTTATAAAATTTCGGTCGAATTGTTGATAAAAATATTTTTCCGCCCTCGATTATCACAAAAGTGTAACCCAACTTCGTGTGTTTCCCCTATATATATATGTGTGTGTGTGTGTGTTACAATTAAAAGGTGCATTATGAAGTTAAAAATGTAAGAAAAAGATATGAATATTGTTATGAATATAATTCATAACGAATATAACAAACATAATTATTAAATATTCAATTAAGGATTATCTAAGTAGTCATTAAGTTAGTGAAACGGCATGTCTAAGAGACATGCCTAGTCATGAAAGGTCACCTACGTAGGTATATAAGCAGGGCCTCATTGTAACATTTTATCATCCATCTAATCTCATATCTTTTATAATATAATATTTGTATCCTCATGGATATCTTTGTATTCCAAGTGTTTTGGAGTATTTAATCTTGAGAAGGAACTTTGTTTGCTTAATTTGGTATCAAAGCAGTTCGATCTTCTGGCCGCTCATCACTGCACAGAGCTACGCTCCTTCATCCAGGTCTTTGACCGTAAAAATTGTCAACCTTGTTGCCGTTGTGACTGAAGCGTTTCGCTATAAATCTTGGAGTTTCTCCATTTTCGCCACCAGGCCTTTGGCCATAATAAAAAAAAGGGCAAAAACAAACTAGAGAATTTTTGAAAATAAATATAAAAAAAAGGGGATAATAATTTATATAAAAAAATTGAAGAAATATTAAAAAAGGAAGAATTTATATTAAAAATAATAAAAGAGAGAAGGAAACTCAAAGTATATTAAAAAGAAAAAGAAAGAGAGATATATATAAAGAATTACATATACGTACATACCAAGACAATTTAAAATTAAAATGGAAAAAGAAATAAGGAAGAGTAGGTAAGGTTATTTTTATTATTCTTTCAGTGGTTTACAAGCTCATGGTTTTGGAAGCCCATGGTAATTACCCATGGTATTTTCAAGGTAAAATAAGAAGTAAAGGAATAAAAAATCTCTTGTGAATGGTAAGTTTACTTTTACATGGAGAAATACACATAAGTGGACATATATTTTATAGGTGAATATATGTGAATAGCCACGTTTCACTAGGGTTGTAACCTTTCAACAAAAAAAAGAGTTAAAAAAAAATCAATTGTTAAAAGAATATATATATATATATATATATATATTAATTTAATTAATTAAATTATTAAAAAAAATAAATTTAAGGAATAATAACCTCATTAAAAAGAAGAAGAGAAAGTTAGGAAGGGTTACCTTAAAAACCCTAAAAACTCAATTCAATAGACAAAATGAAATCAATCATTGATGAAAATGAAATTAAATCCAATTCGGAAAGGAAAGAAGGAAGATTTCCTGAAAATTATAGTATTTTAACAAATAAAAGATGAAGAAAATATTATCCATAAAATTTTGAGGACAAAGTTCTGAAGGAAGGGCCAATTCATAATGAATAAATAAATAAAAGTTGATATATTAAATTTTGATGAAAGCAAATGACGAAAACAAATGAAGAAAACGGTGTGTGATTGAATTGAAGAAAAGTGTCAACTATAAGCTTTGAGGACAAATCTTTTGAAGGAAGGGGCAATGTTATGAATATAATTCATAACGAATATAACAAATATAATTATTAATAGTCAATTAAGGATTATGTAATTAGTCATTAAGTTAGTGAAAGGGCATGTCTAAGGGATATGCCCAGTCATGAAAGGTCACCTGCGTAGGTATATAAGTAGGGCCTCATTGTAACATTTTATCATCCACTAATCTCATATATTTTATAATATAATATTTGTATCCTCATGGATATCTTTGTATTCCAAGTGTTTTGGAGATTTAAGCTTTAGAAGGAACTTTTTTCGCTTCAAATCTGCTTTGATGTGGTCCAACGTAAAAATGAAAATAATTTAGATATGGAATGTCGTAGGTCTTGGGGGGAGTCATGGTTCAAACACCCACACATGAGAATAGGTTAATGACACTTCATATTAAATAATACATTATACAAAAAATGATTATAAAATATTCCATTGCATATAAAAAAGAAAAAAATAAGTTTTTAACATACGCATTCTTAAATACCTTGATAGTTGGATTACTGCACTTGACCTAGTCGACAGAGAGCTCTGCGCAGCTAGGGTTCGCCCCAGCTGCCACCTGCAATAGACAACCATATATTGCTCTATTGCTGCAGCCAAAACAGAGTAGGATGTAACTGATAATACCTGTTGGTCGGAGGGAGGGTGTTGGGTGTGGAGCATGCTTATATTCTTTATTTTGTATCACAGCATTAGACCCATGTTCTTAACAGGGCAGAAATGTTGCCCGTAATTGTATGCTGCCTAGGGGGTCCAGGGGGGGCGGCTGCGAATTTATGGAGCCCCCCCTTGGCGGGGGGTTTCGGGGGAAGTGCCCCCGAAGCTAAAAATAGATGTAAAATTGTCTTGTAAAAGTATAGTAATTTCTAGTCAATCTGGGTCATTCATTAGGCGGATGATCTGACAGTAGAACTTATGTTTAATTTAGGGTTTTTTCCCCTAGAAGGAAACCCCTCATTTTGTATGATGGTATTGTATTGCGGCTGCGTATTGTATGTGTATTCTCATAGCAAGAGACAGATATGGAGACTGTGAGATCGAACAGAGGATATTACAGCGGATCTGCTATAGATTGTGTCTCTTCATTTTGCTGGAAAATAAAAAGGAAGGAATGGTTGTTCGGGGTGGACGTAGCCCAAAATGGGTGAACCACGTATATCTGTGTCTCTCTGGTTTTATGTGTTTCTTATGTTTGAGTTTCCACATATATTTCATTTTTTCTATTTCTTTGTAATATATAATTTTCTAACAACCGGTATCAAAGCCGGAAGTCTATTTGGTTGATAAACTCGCAGGAAAGAAGGGTTCCTGGTTAGAGTGGAAGAAATTGCAAAAGATGGTAAGTTTAGGGTGGAGAAATGTAATGGCCAAAACTTCTCACCGTGGAAGATGCGGATGGAAGATTATCTATATCGGAAAGATCTATACCTACCATTGAGTGGAAAAACAAAGAAGCTAATGACTATGACAGACGCAGAATGGGAGATTCTCGATAGAAAGGCACTCAAAATAGTACGGTTGTGCCTCGTAGCATTGGCAGCCTTCAATATTTCGAAGCAAACAAAAACAGAGGGTTTTATTAAGGCATTGGCGAAACTATATGAAAAAATCTTGGCTTCAAACAAGGTATTTCTTATGAAACGTTTATTTAATATGAATATGTCAGAAGGTGGATCTGTTGCAGACCATTTCAATGATTTGAATACAGTTACCATTTAGTTAAGTTCTATAGGGGTAAAATTTGATGATGAAGTTAGAGCTCTGTTAATTTTGTGCTCATTTCCAGAGAGTTGAAATGGTTTAGTTATGGCCATTAGTACCTATGTCTCTGGATCTAGTACTTTAAAGTTTGATGATGTTGTCGGTGCTATCCTTAGTGAGGAAATGCGATGGAAAATCTTCTGTGAAACATGAGGTAATGTTTTCAGTGTAAAGTCTAGGGGAAGAAAAATGGATAGAGGAAAGAGCTCAACATATCTCAGTAAATCAAGGAAAGGCAGATCCAAGTCCAGATCGGGGATAGTGTGCTGGAAATGTGGAAAGAAAGGACACCTGAAGAAAGACTGTAGATCTTGGAAGGGAAAAGAAAGGGAAAAGAAGGAGATGCACAACAAGAATAGAATCATGAAGAAACTGTGACAGGGGATGTGTTACAAGATGCTTTGATTCTTTCTTTAGAAAATGTTACTGATTCCTGGGTGGTAGATTCAAGGGCCTCATTTCATGCCACACCTGATAAGAAATATTTTCATGACTATTTTCAAGGAGATTTTGGACAAGTTTGTTTGGGTGATGATAAACCCTGTAAAATTGTTGGAATGGGAAAAGTTCTTGTAAAACAAAAAAATAGAAACCAATGTATATTAAAGGAGGTAAGGCATGTTCCAGATCTAAAGAAAAATCCAATTTCAACAGGGCAGTTAGGTGGTGAAGGTTGTGTGGCAACTTTCACAGATCAAACTTGGAAGGTCACCAAAGGAGCCCTGGTAATAGCAAAAGGTGAAAAGGTCGGTACATTGTATTTATGCAATGGTATTTCTAACTTTGTTAATGTTCTAACTTCCAAAGGAGAAGATGCAACATTATCGCATCATAGGCTCGAAAACATGAGTGAGAAGGGGATGAATATTCTTCACTCAAGAAATTTATTGATGAGTTTGAAGAATATTGATTTGGATTTCTGTGAGAATTGTATTTATGGAAAATAGAAGAGAGTTAGATTTCTTAGAGTTGGGAAAGAAAAGAAGAGAGAAAAAATAGAGCTTGTGCATACAGATGTATGGTGACCTGCTCAGGTATCATCTCTCGGTGGCTCTCTTCATTATGTTACTTTTATTGATGATGAAACTATAAAAAAATGGATTTATTGTATTCAAAATAAATCTGATGGATTTAATACTTTTAAGAAATGGAAAGCTTTTGTTGAGATTGAGACAAGAAAGAAGTTGAAGTGTCTCAGATCAGACAATGGAGGTGAATATTGCAACAAATATTTTGATAGGTACTGTTCAGTTCATGGAATTCACAGAGAGAAGAAAGTTGTAAGAACACCACAAAAAAATGGTGTGTCAGAAAGGATGAACATAACAATCACGGAGCGTGCAAGGTGCATGCGATTGCATGTAGGATTACCTTTACAATTTTGGGCAGATGCTCTAGATATTTTTGTTTTTCTAATTAACAGAGGACCTTCAAGTTCCTTGGATGGTGGTATTCCAGAGGAGGCATGGACAAGTAAAAAGGTAAACTACTCTTTTTTAAAACCTTTTGGTTGTGAGGCCTCTGTCCATATTAATAAAGAAAATAGAACAAAGCTTGAGGCAAAATCAAAGAAATGTACCTTTATTGGATAGATTTTGGTTTTCGCTTATATGATTATGAAAATCACATAATAATTAGGATAAGAGATGTAATATTCAATGAAAAGGTCTTGTATAAGAATCAGTCGCAGGAAAAGAAACAGGATACAGAAAACAAAGAATACACAGTTCTTGATGAGATCACAGAAAAAGTAAAGGTGCATGAAAATAATAATAATCAACAACCACAACAACGACAACCACCACAACAACAACAGGCACATAAAACACCTGAAAGTGGTGTCAGAATATCTACCAGGATAAATAGAGCCCCTGAACGAGACTCTCCTTCTTTATATTATTTATTGTTGACTGATTCTAGTGAACCCGAATGTTATGAAGAATCAATGCAGGTTGAAGCCAGGAAGAAGTGGGAACTAGCAATGAAAGAAGAGATGGACTCGTTAATACATAACCAGACTTGGGACTTAGTGAGGTTTCCTGCAGGAAAAACAACATTGCATAATAAATGGGTTTACAGGTTGAAGGAAGAATATGGAGGAAAACAGAGGTACAAAGCTAGACTTGTGGTGAAGGGGTTTGCACAGAAGAAAGGTATAGATAAAAGGAGGAGCACTACAGGGTATGTATTTACTGTAGGTGGAACAGTTGTCAGTTGGGTTTCAAAAATCCAAAGTGTTGTTGCACTTTCAACAACAGAAGCAGAGTATGTTGCTTCTATAGAGGCTAGTAAAGAAATGATTTGGTTACAATAGTTTATGGATGAATTGGGTAAGAAGCATGATATGGGCACGTTATATGGTGATAGAAAAAGTGTGATTCATCTTGCAAAGAACTTAACATTTCATTCTAGGAATAAACACATACATCTCAAGTACCATTTCATACGGTCAGTGTTCGAAGATGGATAGTTGAAGCTGGAAAAGATACACACTAGCCAGAATCCTTCAGATATGCTAACAAAAGTTGTAACCAGGGAGAAACTGAGATTATGCTCAGTTTCAATTGGTCTTCAAGTATGATGATGAAGATGAGAAACAACCAGGTCGAAAGTGGATTAATTTTCCAACAAATGAAGAAGTGGTGGAGTTGCTACAATCAGTCTCCAAGTAAGAGATTGTTGGGTGTGGAGCCTGATTATATTCTTTATTTTGTTTCATAGCAATGGACTCCTATTCTTAGCAGGGCATGGCAATGCCGCCCGTAATTGTACACTACTTGGGGGGTCCAGGGGGGGTGGTTGTGACTTTATGGAGCCCCCCCCTGGTGGGATGTTTCGGGGGCAGTGCCCCCGAAGTTAAAAACATATGTAAAATTGCCTTGTAAAAGTATAGTAATTTCTAGTCAATCTAGGTCGTTCATTAGGCGGATGATCTGACGGTAGAGGTTATGTTTAATTTGGGGTTTTTTCCCTAGAAGGCAACCCCTCGTTTTGTATGAGGGTATTGTATTGCGGCTATGTATTGTATGTGTATTCTTAGAGTGAGAGACAGATAGGGAGACTGTGAGAGAGAAAAAAGGATATTACAACAAATCTATTGTAGGTTGTTTCTCTTCATTTTGCTGGATAATAAAAAGGAAGGACTGGCTATTTGGGGTGGACGTAGGCCAAATTGGGTGAACCATGTATAATGTTGTCTCTATGTTTTTATGTGTTTCTTGTGTTTGAGTTTCCGCATATATTTTATTTGTTCCATTGCTCCGTAATATATAATTTTCTAACAGAGGGGTCTGAGAGCACGATTGTGCTAGTTTCGCTGCGAGGACGACCTTACAGCAGCAAATCCTTAGCGTCTGAATGCCAAAGGAGAGATCTCGAATTAAAACACTTCCCTGAATGCAATGTTCCCATTATTAAAGACCCCTCTTTCCACGGGAAGTTGGAAGCTCGGATCTACAGCTGCGCACACCTCCCCATTGCCGTCTCATCACAGAACTGCTTGGAGGCGCCTCAAATCTATCGTCTCGCCTCAAAAAAGGCCCACGACTAGAGCTTAGGTGCACCCCTCGGTTTTTTGTGCCCCAGAGTGAAAATATCGAACAACAGTAGTGTGGCACTATATATTTCTCCTTTGAAGGCCTACAACAAGGAAAAGTACGTCATATTTGGCCCACCCATACTCCACATTGTACCCTTGATCCAGAGAACATCTCTTGAAAAGTTAGACTTAGACCCCTCTTTCCAGATCTAGATCTCACTTCTCAATGGAAAAACCATGCTTTGCTGGGTTCGATCCGCAGATCTGGTGCAGAGTTTAGTGCATGCCCTCAAATTGAATTTGAGGAACCCTTCTTCCCTTCAGCAATTACTCTATGGAGGTAAATAGCTTGAGACCACTCTTCCACTCTATTTCTATAATATTTAGAAAAAATCTACAGTGGTTTTATCCCTGCGTCTGCGAGGAGGGACTTCCGAGTAGCCATCCTCTTCTCAATATTTCTCTTACAAAGATTTTGTACATGCACAAGAACCCAATAAATTAGCCCAACCCCTGGAGGAAGCCCTTTTTAGTGGAAAAAATGGAGGACATACCAATGGTTGAAATCCTATACTTGATAACCAGTTTCAACTATATGCGGAAAATGCCATTATTTTCCAATTCCATGGATTATGGCCACGCTCAACATATCTCTACCAATAGATTCACTCCACTTTGACCAATAACAATAGATTTTTCTTATGCTCAAAGGGTTTCTTCATAGCTCTGTTCGCTTTGAATGAGGTCTATCAAAAAGCCTTAACAAAAGGACCTTGGTTTTGGGGGAAAGCTGGGCTATTCCTCACACCATGGTTCCTAGACTTCGACCCCTCCACAGCTTTCATTACCAAGCTTCCCATATGGGTTAGGATTCCAAATTTACTGGCCCCGCTATGGCACTATTATGTCTTTCAAGGAATCAGAAACACCCTAGGATGATTTCTAGAAACAGACACCTCCAGGGGGGAATCAAGCATATACACCTATGGGAGAATATGCATAGAAATAGACATTAGCAAAGGCTTTCCAGATCAAATCAATGTCAAAGTGGGAGAATTCTACAAGACACAGAGCCAAAACTATGAGAATATTGCCTTCCGATGTCGTCATTTCCATCAAACAGGGCACCTTCAGAACTCATGCTCCTTTTTCCTTGCTCAAAATTAGAATAGAAACTGCAAATCAACCTCCAATATCTCAAAACCATGTGTACTGCCTCCCATGGATGACATTTATTCCCTCAACTCAAATGAGGAAGAGATTGAAGTAGATGGGGATACTTCTACGTAGGAGAAGGAAATGACCTTTGTTGTTCCTGGAAATCCCAACAGTCCTTCGAGTGCTCATAAAAGGTCTCATGAAACCTCCTCCTCATATTCAGATAAGGAGCCCTCTCCTTCAATCACCAACAGGCTCCAAGTGGTTCTTGCCCACCCACCCCCAGACGGCTGGGTCAGAGTCTCAAAAAAGAAAAGAAAAAGTGTCGTACTGAGGATTCAACCCACTCTAGGTAGACTCCCGTGTCTATATTCTATCTCCCTTGCTCATATTCATGGCCCTCTTGCTTCTCTCTTGGCTAATTATCAGGATCAAGGTTGATTTTTCTTCATTTCTGGCTTCCTTGACTACCATATGCTTTTTTTAATACAATTAGTCAAATTTACCGAAATAAAAACATAAGCCCTCTTAAAAGGTTTAAATATTCATGTGATTTCAACCTCGAAAACAGTTCTTCCACAGTGAAGGAGCGCCATAGTGAGGAAACATTTAAAGAAGGCACTCTCACACTCATTATAACTTCCTTTTCCAAATAAATACCGTCTTTATTTGAAAGGCCAAGAGTGACCAACCTCTCCTCTAGTTTCTTGTCTTGGCCAATGTTTATTTTTATTTTTTGAAGAAATAATATCTCTCCTAACAGCCAATGTGTCATTTTATTTCGATGATATGTGCCTCCATAAATAAGATGAAACATTTTTAAATATATGTATGGGATTCTGTAAGTGGGAAATATTAATATGCTCCTAATATGGGAGATCATAAAATACATATTTCCTTTTCATCCCAATGGAAAATTTCTCAAAAAATGTGTCAAAGAATTTTGGATCATTGAACATATGCTCCACATTTGAATTAAATATTTATGAAAACTCCTTCTCCTTCTCTCTCTCATGTGCTCTAAGTCATTTAGCTCGTGTTGTTATTGTTGGCCTTTGGTTTCTGTCTAGTTTACCATTGATATATAATCTTGCTCTTTTGTAAGGGTTTTCTGTAGGTAGGAATACCATGGAGCAGTCATACATTTTCTTTCATAGGTGGTCGGATCACCAAGCCTTTAAAGAAGGTTCACAATATTTACATCCATGACACCCTTTTGTTAGAAGACCTGCGAAATTATTGTATACATGCTGACACGTTAGCAATCATGAAAATTAGAACAATTTCGGTGAATTAAATTAAATATATGTGAACAAATATTGTTACATATATAAACAAAATAGTAAAAATGTAATTTAACATAGAAAAATCCTAAGGCTCGGTAATCATGTATGTTGTAAGCACATATTCCATAAAATGTAAAACACCTCTCTGTTGCGATGGGTCTTGATACAACGTACACATGTATACCTTCCCATAACTCCTTCAATTCATCTACCAATGGTTTTATGTAGAAATCCATATGTTTCACTTTTTTTCTAATAGGGGCTATGTGATCCAGTGGATCTGTAAAGTGCTCAAAATTTAAAGTGTTCAAAAGTGCTCGAAACTAGTGCAAAAACATAGATCTTGACGCCTTGAATCTAACAAAACATTAATCGCTTAAACTTGATATCGTGTCCTCCTGATATCGCATTCTATTTTTTTTCCTAAACATTCTAATTCACAGTCAGTGTACGTTGACTATGCAGTTCGTACATTGACTAGGAAGTTGACTGTGTTTATAAGGTCCAACGGTATCTCGCTAGGTGTCCTCATTTTATTGGTCGAAATATCATGTGTCCTGATTGGTTGGAGGTTGGTCGAATTGGTCTAATGGGGGGAGGCCACGTGGGCCAATTTATGGTTGCCACGTGGCCTCCCAATGGCATATTAAAATTTATTTATGGTCTGAACGAGCCTTAAAGGATTCAAACTCATGACCTTGAGAGTAGTAGCACGGTGCCTTACTGTCATTCCATGGGCAGTTATTACAAAAATATGGTTGCAAGGCCTATTTAAATTTTGTGTGATTGATGGTTGGGGGATGGGGCCAAGGTTAACCCCTAGCCCATGGTCACCCATACCCATGAGACCGCAGGTGTTTGGCGTCGAGGGCACGGGGTTAACCCCGACCCAAGACATGGTTCATACTCCGGGATTCATCAACCCAACAACTGTTTAAACTATAATCGAGTATTGGTTAAGGTTTTGGCATAGAGATTTCAAAACTCAACCTCGGTTCGTATATACAACCACAGTTGAAAATGTGAGTTTAGGTGGGTGTGAAACAACCTAAAAAACCACATTTGTATTTCCACCTAACCACAGTCAGAGCCACGGTTGAAACCGTTGGCACGAATTTTGAACCAGCTTGAATCCTACGACAGAGACCTAGACACATGGCCCCAATCTATCCGCTGATGGGGTTCACTAGGAAATTAATTCTAGTGAAATTTTGCATGCAATCCAATGAAAATATCACAGGCACAAGGAGAATTTATCTCTCTGTGGTTCCACAAATGAAAGAATTTGTAGGATGGTTAGTAGGATGGTGCGGTTTGTAGACCAGTTAGTAGTAAAACTTCACAAACGCATAACTTAATTATTTTTTGGCCAAATGGATCCTAGAAAAGGCCCCTCTAAGGGTTTTGACAATTATATCACGAATGGAGACATTATATCTTCATTATGAGCACTTCAGATCCATGTAAACACATATTTGAACACTTAATGAAAGAGGCCCAACATTGGAAGATGGATGCGGATATGTAGCCTAGAATGGGTGAACTCCTTCATCATTTTGTATTCTTGAGTTACCGATACTATTGTCTCTATTTTTATTCTGCAAAACCGAGTTTAAACACTTAAATTATTTTCTATTGCAAGTTGTCTAATTGCGTAAAAGAAGAAAAAATTAAGTTGGAAATTTCATCAAACCTTTAAGTTTTCAAATACAGATTAGTTTGGTATCATAGCTTTGGTTATTTGGTTTTAATGAAGTTTTAATTTTGTTGCAAGTGTTTTCAGATGCTTACAATATTGAAGCTCAAAAGAGAAGGAAATTTTGTTGGAACAAGTCCTCAAGCTAGTTCAAGGACAGAAGATTTGCCTCAATCTTCACCACAAGTTTCACCTCAAGTGTCACCAAAGGCCTCACCTGTCATGCGACATGAAAGAAAGCCTAAAAATATTTCTGATGATGAGAAGGCTTTCAAAAAATTATTATTTGAAATGACTCAGATGGTGAAAGTTCTTTATGAGGAGAGGAACTCAAGGTTGTATGGTGAGAGCTCAGATCCTCCAAAAGGAAATTTGGAAAAACCTCCAAAAGGGAATGGTGGAAATTGTTATAAAAAACCTCTACCTCCACCTTTCTCCTCACTTTCATCTTCACCATCATCATCTTCTACATCAACCCCTTAACAAACACCTCCACATTCTTCAAAGGGACATGGTAAAACTCCATTGTTAAAGATTGAAAAAATTTTAAATTTCCTATTCATAATGAAGAGCTAAATGCTGAGAAATTAGATAATTGGGTTTGTCAGCTTGAAGTGTATTGTGGAATACAAAGGATCAAAGATGATGAGACCAAGATTAAAATTGCTTCTTTAAGTTTGGAAAGTGCAACACTCATTTGGTGGGAAGCCGAAACTCAAGAGGATCCCAAGAAAATAGAAAATATCATAACTTCTTGGAATGATTTTGTAGTTGCATTAAGAAGACAGTTTTATCCTTTAGCATACATGAAAAAACATATAATGAATTGGCAAAAATTTGGGCAAGAAAATGGTCAAAGTGTGCGAAATTATACCCAAGAGTTTATATGGAGAGAATTTATTTTGGGTCTAGATTTATCTTCTCAAGACAGTTTACTCAAATACATTGGAGGTTTTCATAGCTACTTTAGACACACAATTCTCATCTTTAACCCTACAAATCTAGATGAAGTTTGTGTACATGCAACACATTTAGAATAAAGATTGAAAAATGATCCACAAGAGGGTAGAAAAACGCCATTCAAGAATGGAGACAAAGGAAAGGGAAAATTCAAAGGAAAAGGGAAAAAATCAGATGAAAACATTGTTCAAAAGAAGGCCATGATGAGGACCATTGTTCGAAACTTCATCCTGAGATGAAACACAAAAAGTTTAACAATAAAGGAAAACAAAAAAATTTTGCAACTACATAACATGATTTAGGATCTGATTTGGGAGATGAAACAAAGATCACAGCCATGGGATTGAAAGGTAAGGAATCAATTACAAGTACTAGTTCTTCTAGTAACCTGAATGAAACTCAAAATAAAAAGGAAAGAATAGACATTTTCCATATTAGAGTTATCTCAAAACATAACAAAATAGACACTCTATTTGATAGTGGATCATAAGAAAACCTCATTCTAGAAACCATTTCCAAGAAATTGAATTTGGAAACCATTCCTCATCCTAAACCTTATCCTTTAGGTTGGGTATCTGACAATGAAAAATTGCAAGTGAGTAGAAAATGCAAACTGAAATTCGCTAACACTGCAAACTTCATTGATGAGGTAGAACTTGATGTAGTTCCATTAGACATATGTGGTATTTTTTTGGGAAGCCCATATATTTGTGATAGGAAGGCCATATTTCATTGCCATGAAAGAAAGTATCATTTGTTTAAAGATGGTATTGCGTACACTATTAGAGCACATCACAAGAAACTAAATCTATCTCTCTTGAATATTGGAAAAATGAAGAGGCTTGTTAATTATAGGAAGAATTTTGTAATTTTGATGATCAAATCCAAGAATTATGTTGATGATGAAGGCTTCCAAAGTTGTGATGAAAAGTTAAAATCTGATTTGGTTGATGTTGTTAACCACTATGATGAGATGCTTCAGGAGCCTAAAGGATTTCCTCTTAAAATAGGAATCCAACATGAGATCCAATCGCAACATGATTGTCCTCTTCCAAACATTGGCATATACAGGATATTGGTGATGGAAAATAAAGAAACTAAGAAACAAATCTAACAGTTTATTGATAAAGGGGTCATTAGAACGAACACATCACTATGTGGGTCACCTATTGTTTTAGTGCCAAAAAAGGATGGTGGATGGCGAATGTGTGTGGAATTTAGAGGATTGAACAAAATTACAATAAAGAACCATTACCCTCTTCCTAGAATTGATGATTTACTTGATCAATTGAAAGATGATGTTTATTTCACTAATTTGGACTTGATGAGTGGCTATCATCAAATTAAGATTGTTAAAGGAAACATTTGTAAGACAACATTCAAAACAAAGCAAGGTTTGTTTTAATGGTTGTTTATGCCCTTTGGGCTTCGTAATTCTCTTGCTACATTCATGTGGGTTATGAATGATGTTTTGAGGCCTTTTCTATATGATTTTTTGATAATGTACTTATATGACATATTTATTTTTAGCAAGACTTGCGAATAACATGCCATGCATGTCAGGAAAGTATTAGATGTCTTAAATAAGGAAAAATTGTTTTTAAATATGTCTAAATGTGAATTTGGGAAAAAATCTTTATTTTACTTGGGTCATATTGTTGGAGGGGGTGAGTTGAAGATAGATACCTCAAAGTTCAAAGTCGTTTTGAAATGCCCAAAAACCAAGACTGTGACAGATTTTAGAAGTTTCTTGGGAGCAACCCAATATTAGAGAAAGTTCATTTCTAACTTTTCTTCCATTGAAACCAATTAATACATAAATATTGTTAGAAACATAAGAAATCCTACGCATGGATTTGCATTTTTTGATTAGTGTGTGTGACGATTAATTGTACCAAGAGCTTAGATGTACTAAGCTTTGTATGAGATTGTTGGTATGATTCCTATGATACATAATATATGATATTTTGGGTTTCTTTCGCAGCTTTCTGTGGATTTCCCCCATAAACAACTCTAACATACATTATTTTTTTATTGCTTCATGTGTTTGCAATTGATTTAATTTCCGAAAATAAAGATATCATGGAAGGATTATGTATTTAGCAAGAAGATAAATATTGTTAGATCAGAGAATATAGATATATACATGCATCTGTATATAATTTCTACATGGTATCGTGAGTGTAGCATCAAGATTGCAATTAAAGAATTGTTGAGTTTGTGTTAGGACAATTTGAATTGTCACAAAATTTTATACATATACGCACATGTTCTTCAATGGGGTTGCTACTGGAGTATGCCCTTGATGGAAGCTCAAATTACATGGTCAGAAGGATAGGATGGAGGCAAATACGGAGGTTATGGATCAAGGAGTTCATCGATAGCAATGTTCCTAAGCTTCTAGATCTAGCGATGTCACATTAGTTGACGATGGCAAAAGAAGATAGAAAAGACAAGGGAAGAATTTGGTCTCAAGGTGTGAAGGACCATATTGTGTCTAGCTCACAGAAAGCCACTCCATTCTTAATGTAAAGGCTTCTGACAGACTTGTTCCAAGAAGCAACACACCGTGAGGAAGTTGCTGAAAGATAAGCTCATAAAAATAAAATGGAGAAGGGCGAGTAGTATTTCTAAAATATCTCACTAAGTCACCTAAGAATATAGATGAATTGGGGTGTGGGCATTATCAAGTGATGATGAATACTTGGTGAGCTTGGCTCTTCCTTTGGCTTTCAAGAGTTGGCACATTCCACAAAGACTCTACTCTAATAATGGAGAAACTGGGATGTATTACTTTGGCCTGACAAGTTGTGCAAGAGGAGATAAGGCGAGGTACTCAGGGATGACTCTTCATCAAGAATGAATATGAAGAGAATTGCGCTTTGCTGCTGAAGCAAGAAAGAAGGGAAGAATTTCTCTAAAATCCGGCTAAAGGCAAGAAGTAGGATTTGGTTCAAGGTGAAGTGTTTTCAATTGTCATGAACATGGGTATTTCTAACTTTGCAAGAACTTCCCAGAAGAAGAACAAGAAGGCTGTTAGTTGCTAGCCTTGCAGAGAGGTCAGGCTCTCACAGAATTTGAACTTTATTTCTCTTTGATCTCCATGCTTGGTTTCAAGCTATATGGGATCAGAAGATCTTTGATAGCGGTGCCTTTTTCCATATGATGGGAGACAAGGAGTTGTTTAGTGACTTGGAGAGAAGGACCTTCAAATTCAGTAGAGATGGATGAAAATGGTTGATAAGGTGACCAAAAATTGGGAATTCATTACTTTGAGAGGGATTCCTAGGGTCCATTCTTGTTGAAAAATGTTAAGTGCTTGTTCTGTGTCCAAGAAGAACTTGGTCTTGAAGGTAATGTTGGAAGACAAAGGTTACGATGTTGTTTTTAGTGATAAAATCTTCCTTCACATAAAACAATGGGTCAAACCAAGAGGATAGGGATTCAAAGCTAGAATTTTCAGATGAGAAGAGATAAATATGTTTGCAAATGGTGGGCAAAGCTATAAATGTGGTGAGTCAGATGAGGGAGAATTATGGTACAGAGATTTTGTGCCATTCACCATGGCGTCATAAAATTAGGCAGATTTCTACTCTGGATTTCCTGTTGGGTAATTTTTACAATGAGATCAGTACAAGGATGTACTATGGGTAAGTTTGTGAAGACCACCTTTCATGAGAAGGAGAACCGTGTTTATGATCCTGAGATAATTCACAAACGTGTGTGGACCTTTCTCAATGCCCAACAACAAACAGTATTATGTTATATTTGTTGATGATTATTCTCGTATATTCGGATCTCTCTGCTTAAGAAGAGGAAACATTCTCAAAGCAAGGAGTTTGAAGCATTGCAGAGAAGGAGTCGTGGGAAGAAAGTGGAAAGCCCACGAGCGATAAATTATGGTGAATACATCCTGCAAATTCAGCACTTCGTAGCAAAGAAGTAATTCGAAGAGAACTCATAGTGCCTCATAACCCACAATAGAATGGGGTCGCTGAGAGGAAGAACAGAATATCGGTGGGGTGCTACACGAGCTATTGTTGAGAGGGAGCTAGACTCCAGATGCAGAGGGAGGAACTACTTGTTCCCAAAGATGAGCCTCCGCATGTGGATCACCCACAGGAGGAGATTCATGGATGAGGAGTCCACCGATGCGTAAACTAAACATCGATACTGCGTAAAGCGTACCTGGCGAAGCCGAGACACTGCTTGATGCAAGACAAAGAGATAGACAGTCTGACTTCGATTTACTAGATACATGGCTCTATGAGCAAGTGGCCGTGGATGTGAGCTAATTATTTGAAGAAGAAGCAAGGTGAGCCCACAGGTAGATGCCATGTTAAGAGTGACACCATTGTCGAAGCGTTGCTTGGGAGATTGTTCCAAGGTCGGTGTGGAATGTTTTAGGATCAAGATGATCCAAGGTAACCTGTTACTTATGAAAGTGTCAGAAGCAGGCAAGATTTGTTGCCTAGGGCTTCTCACACGAGGGGATGCTTGATTATGAAGAAACCTTTGCACTGCTGCACGATATTCTTTCCATAAGGACCATCTCACTCACAGATGTGCTGGCACATTCATCAGATATGTGAAGGATCAAAGTTCTGCAATGGGACAATGAGGAAGAGGTGTACATTGAGCAAATTTGTTGATTTTGAGATCTACAGAGTAAGTCGTAATGTGTGGCAAACAAGAGCGATGTATGGTCAAGCAAGCACCTGTCGGGTACATGATCGACAAACTTATTTCACTAGACTCGCTTCACCAAGAGTGAGGCGGATGAAACCCGTACTCAAATTGTGGTGAGTGGTAAGCTTAACTGTGTTATTTATGTGTTGATGATTTAATACGAATAGGTGATGAGTAGTTGATACACTTAAGCAAGTCAGATCTTTGCAAAGGAGTTTGAGATGAAGGGATTTGGGCTCTCCTTCATTATTTCCTTTGGATTGGAAATATGGTAGCAGAAGGTGAATTGTTTGTGTCTCAAGGCAAGAGTGCCTGGGAGATACTTGAGAAGTTTCACATGCAAGGCCGCAAGCCCATTGGAGTTACTCCTCTTCCAGAAATTGAGGAAAGAGTATGCTACACTAAGAGAGGTAGTGGATGCCACCGTTTATCTGATTGGCTGTGGGTCGCCCATGTATTTAGTTAATACAAGCACCGCATATGCTATGCGGTGAACCAACTTTCACAAGCGATGCTGTAAGCCTACCAAGCCTTTGAAGGTAGGGTGCCATGTCTCAGATATTCCAGAAGCATTTGAGTGGCTTATGGCACAGATACAGGATAAGGAGGTTAGCATTACTTGCGGCATTGGGCAGTAGCCCAAATGCATGTAAAGAGCACATTAGGAGGGGCTTTATCATATCTACAACACGCTGTATACAACATGAAACAAAGATCTATGGCACCTGGGCCTCAGCTGTAGCTACATCACATGGTAGTAATCTGGTCAGCAGAGGCTATCTGGGATGAGGAAGATCTTAGCCTGCTTGTCTTGCCTACATTTAGATCCTACAATGATACATTGTGATAATCGACTTGCATTAAACTCTCAATTAACCTGAGCCTATGATAGATCTAAACATGTTGATATCTAGTATCATCATATCATAGATTGTGTGCAATGGAAGATCAGCAAGCTAAGCTCAAGACATTCTATGGAAGACTGTGGATGCGTATATCTCCACAAAGGCGCTCAATAGAGCAAATCTGCCAATACCATAAAGGCAAGATTGGGGTGAAGGATAATCCCTATATTGTTGAGAGGGAGTGTTGAGATTCAACAGATGATGAGCTTAGTAAAAGAGTTTCCTTCACTAAAGTGTCTTGTGCCATTTTTGCACAAGTCTATTTTAGACTATGTCTATTTTTGGACATGGTGATCATATTTCGTGTTGTAGGACGTTATTTGGTGTGGATGGTTGGTCAAGTTGAGAAAATAGATGAATTGCTTTTTAATATTTGGCTTAATGCCATTTATAGACCCTGGATTCAGCCAAAATTAACATTATTATTTACTCAATAATAATCCCATTAACAAACAACAACTTATTCTCTTGGAGCACTAATTTCTAAAGTGCATTGGGACATTTTTCAAATTAGTAATAAGGAATTACGTAACTTAGGTTTACTTGTGGTTCATGCATTGAGGACCAAGAACTAAAGTGGCAAAGTTATGACAGAGTTGGAAGAGAAGTTCATGAGTTGTTATCTGGCTTAACTCAAGCATTGGAGTAACTTTACGAGCTAGTTAACGAGTCTAATCGAATGAATGACACTATTAGTGAGTGGGAATTAATTAGCACTAATTCACAAATATGTAATAACCACATTAATCAATTGAATAAATACAACAGCTTAACTACAAGCAGTATGCCGGGCCTAATGGAGACCCAAAGGAGAGATAGGGTGAAAGGGCAAGATGAACTTGGTCCAGACTATAGTGATGCATTGATTGCACCACACACACATTGCAATACAATGAGATTTTACTTCAAGGCAAGGGTAATTCAAATTCATTCAGATCTATTCTTCAAAGAGGATTGTGCAGAGCATGTTAGTAGTGGCAAGAAATCAAAGGTATGTATTTGTTTCTTCTTATTAGTGTGTGATGATTATTTGTAAATTTCTGAGAGCTGATACCAAGCTGTATGAGATTGTTGTTATGATCTATATACACAGACATATGATAGTTGGGGTTTTCTACTTCTTCTGTGTTTTCAAACAACTCATATGTGCGATTGTTTTTTTATTGCTTCATGTGTTTGCAATTGATTTTAATTTCCGCAAAAGATTAACAGTGGAAGGATTCTGTATTTAGAAAGAAGATAAATATTGTTAGATCAAGAGAATATGGATATATACATGCATCTTGTATATAATTTCTACACAATATATTCACAATCACCAAATATAGATGAAAGAAGTGGTTTGGGCATTGAAAATGTACAATTTTACAACCATGGCGCTGCATTAGTTTATACTATGAAAACAATGGCATATACTAATTTGTTTGATAAGAAAGGTGACAATAGGATCATGAAGATACCAAAAATTTGTTCATAATTAAAAATAATTTGATTACAAATGTTTAGAAATGGTTTTTCTCCTCCCATTTGAGTGATAGCGTGTTTTCTTCATAAATATAGTTTAGTACAAAGAGGGTTTGTGGCAAAAGGGATTATTTGACTACTAAATTTCACAAAGTATATATATTCTATTTGTTTTTGGATTTGAATTTATGATATTTAAAAATAAAAATAAAACATATATTTTTAATCACAGTCCTCATAGATGATTTTGTCACCCTCCTAGAGACAAACCTCTAGAGTTGCCAGACCAAGGTCGTACATCTTAATATAGCAAGGAGCCCTTTATATTTTGAGTTGTCACTCCAAGAGCCTACTTAATATCTCTTGTTTGAACAAGGAAATTAGTTTTGAATGGGACCAATCTCTCTCGTGGTTTAATAATAAAGATAAGAATAATGAGAACATCATGTAAAAATTCAGCATGAAAGCATCGTGATACGCTTAAGAGACCCGCCATCAAAGAGGGGCCGATTCAAATAATATATCACAGAATCGATACTCATAAAGGAGGCAAGAGGAAACATAAGAAGATATTAGCTGCATGAGACTATACCTAGATACACAAATGTAATCCATATATGGCTAAATCCAATTTATTAATCCTTATATGACAATGCATGCTTTAAACTTCCTACAACTATTAATGATAGCGAAAAGGATGTGAAAAGATAATATGAATAAAGATAACCAAAGGACTAGTGTTTATTTAAAGCTACGCTTTGATTAATTCCATAAAGGGCATCAACGAGGTGATGAATCCTTAATGCAAACTAGTGAGCCACCTGTATTCAATATGATACGCTATAAAGATAGTTACATGAGTATTGTATAACACATATAGAAATCTACATATCGTGATATCAAAGACTTAATCCTCATTACGCTTATAACTCCCTCCTCACCTAGACCTTAATGGTCTCCTCAAGCTTCATACTTAAATATTACAAAAATGTATACGTAAGACTTCTCACGCACGCTTTGTCGAGAAATCGAACCCTCACAATGTCTTATTTATGAGTATTTATAGAACACTGTAATCAGAGGTATATGTATATCCTTACATTATTGATTCAATTAATAAGAATATGAAAACATTCGCTACTTTCACATCAATAAATTAATTTAATCATAAATGATTTGTATTTTACAAATCTGTCTATAAAAATAAATGCTGGGATATAAAAATATCTTATATACAAGATAAATAATAAAACAGGACACAACAAGCTTCTCACGAGGGAAAATCTACCGCCTCGTAAGACCCGAGATAATCCGGTAATTACATCGTACTTCTCGCCCTCAATTTTGGATTTGATCCTGATCTAAATGTGTATGAATTTTCTGAGGTTTCATGAATCATATCTATGTTCTTCTTTAATAATGGTCATTTCACGCACCTACCTTCTGCAGATTTTCTTTGAATTTCATCACATAATGTCTCTTTGGTATGTCTCTGATTCGGGCAATGGAGGCTGCCATTAATTATGATCTTCACGTAAACTCCAGACAACCACCAAAGACATGTTGAAGAAATCAGATAGGTTAGGGGTGTGGGATAATGGTTAACCGCCATGGAAGCGTGATACTGGATTAAAGCAAATGTTGACCATGCAGTGACAGAAATGACAAAAATAATGGAGAAATGAGGGTGGCATGGTGCCTGTATCAAGGTTTGAGCGATGAATGAATGAAATATGTTATGTGGTCTATAAC
Organism: Pinus albicaulis; assembly: GCA_034641835.2. Lineage (NCBI taxonomy): Eukaryota > Viridiplantae > Streptophyta > Pinopsida > Pinales > Pinaceae > Pinus > Pinus albicaulis. Next base: position 300,377,701 of record CM076576.1, on the reverse strand, counting down.
ATGTCATTGAAACATGACACAACCCAACACAGAATAAAGAGAGGAACACACAAGCACTTGGAAATGTACCATGACACTGACTACAGAGGTGTATCCACCCGGAAATCGCAATCAGCAGCGAGGGAAGACCTGGCAAGCGTTATTTCTAAGTTCCGATTACAGAATGGTACTTACTGACTGTGGACCTGCTTCGATCTCAAAACAAGATCAACACAAACCAGACTCGTGAGGGCAAGAAACTGTGGGGCCATGAGCACGATGAACTTAGATTAAAGTATATGCAACTTCAAAGAGCGATCACCCTGATGAAGGCTCCTAGATCTAACTACTATGTGTGGACCTTACTGTGCCTGCTGATTGTACCAGACACGCAGAGCGGCTTAAATAAGATTTAGAGACACGTAATCTTCTAATGGGAATCTATGGTTCATGACACATCAACAAAGGCATGGTATTACCAATCTGTTTTCTTCTCATGTTATAAATTTACAGAATGCTCACCACCATGATTGACTTCTCTCATCTTGACGTCGCCGACAGCCCATCAAACAATAGCCCCTTTTCGTTTTGACTTATGGTTTTCAGACTCGGGTCATATGGAAACCAAATGAGGGAGTCAAACTCTTAGGGCTCACTTCTATACGGGTAATCCTGCTTTAATCATTGCAAAGTGCCAACTTTTTGTGGAGAGAGTAATACTGCTGTGGTCATGAGATTTGAGCACACACATATTCAAATGATTTATGAGTGTTAGCAGAAAATCGCTGCAGAGGTAAGAGGCAAGACGGGTCGATTCGGGACTACATGTTTCTCCAGGATACATGCGAGAACCCAGAGAGACCTTATTTATCAGTTCTTTAAATGATCTTCCTTCAAGCACCTCTAGCTTTCACTTCATGAATGAATCAAAATCACACACATTGATAAAAACAGAATATTTAGCAACAAAAAGAAAACTAATGTACATGATAACATGCACCAGTCGCCTTCGCCTCCCGGTCCCACTGTTAATGGCATCCAGCTGAATATTACTCTTTCAATCAGAACTTCATGTTTCCATATTTTGTTCCGAAGAATTTGCCTCCAATGCAGGCCTTTACATCTGTTTGTCTTTTTCTGCTGCCAACTTTCTCGCTGCGTATCTCATGTTTCTTCTCAGACTCCTTCATCATCGCCTCCTCTAATGTCGCACTTCATGTCCGTGTTTTTTTGAATGGGAATACCTTGCTCACGTTGTTCCAGTTTGATGCACTTTTGTAAACTCCTGATCGCCTCTTCTTGTATTTTAAAAGGAGTGGTTCTATTTTTGCTCACAAGAAAAGCTTAAGAAATTTTCTTCCTCATTATCATGTCTTTGAAAGTAATCTTGATTTTCTTCAAATGCTTTGCAAGAGAGATGTTATAAGACTGTATAAATGTGATATCCAGCCAAAAGTGGTTGGAAGGCAGTTTCAATCAGATTTTATTCCTTGTCAATCAAGAAGAAGACTCTTTGAGAGAGAGAACTTCCTTTTGTCTTCAAACTGAGGACTGGTTGCATACCTTGTCAGTCCTTTGAGCCTCAGATATCGTCACCAGGTTTAGCTCTAGAGAAAATTTATAATTCTTGAGTGTGTTTGCTCCATTATTTCCTCTTTTTTCAAGAGAAAGCTCATTGTTTATCTGCTCAAGCTGAATCTCTTCTTGCTCTTCCCCTCCTTCCCTGTATTGAATCATTTTTTCAACATAATCTCCAAACTTATTTTTCATTCCAAGAGCAGCATTCATCTAATTTCTTTTCTTCTTTGACTCACTGTAGCCTCTATGTCAATTTTCATCACTGACTAATTCTCTGGTGTCAGAATTCTATTTCAGGAACTCGCCATCTCTGCTTCATCCTCAAAGACCAAGTAAGGTTGAGCACATGTGAGTGGTGCCTCTCGGGAGGAAGCAAGAGGTGGACCCTAGATTGATAAGGTTGTTTTTCAATGTAGTCATTAAGTGGACCCACTTGATCTTCAAGTTCTTTTTGCAAATTAAAAGCTAGAGCAAATTTTCCATTGAGACTTCTTTGGATTCTTCATTTCTGCCTTGATTTCTGGTCCATTTCTGAAGATTTTAGATCAGATCTTCATTGAAATGTGCTTGCATGAAATCACAATTGTTACAATAATGGTCAATTTCTCGCTTTCTTCTTCTTCTTCTTGCAATGAGCATTCCATATCATCATTATTTGAAAAGCCAGATTTGAGTCTTCTAATCCATAAGCCGTATCTCCACAGCTATCCGCCATTCTTCCAGTATGCAAAGGATGAGATATCCTGGTCTTGTTGTTCCTTTTGTTTCTCAACAGATCTTAATGAGGTTCTTATACTAAGGATTATAACCTTGTTTGGAGCATTCGAAATTCTTGGGGTCGCACTTTGGCCTCTAGTTCAAGCTTGACTAGATTTTTGATCATTTTGTCATTTCTTCCATTCTGTCAATCTTTATCCTGGTTGGAAGTAGATACCTCCTCTTCACCTCTTCTTCTGCATCCTCGCTTCACTTTTCCTTTTGATTTTCCTGGCTCTAAAATTTGCTTCTAATTTAGAGCTGTCTGTCTGAGAATCATCCAAAGTGACAGTGCATCTTTTCCCTATTGTGAAACCAAATTCTCGGGGTCAGCGGTCATACAAAAACAACTTTAGCAAATAGCTGGATGAGGCTTCATATCAAATAGAAGGTTCAAATACAATTTATTAAACCTTTTAATAAATTCTTTCACTCCCCTCATTTGGTCTCTTTCTTCGTAGTATTAAATCAGATAAGACACTCACCATAATCTTTTCTTTTTCTCCCATTTCCTGAGAGAAACAGTATTCTCCGTGTCATCCTGTGGAAACACGAGTGTTTCCCAATTGTCTTGAACCATTTTCTGCTTCACCATCCAAATACTGTGACAAACAATCTCAATACCAATATCTAAATGTTCAACATTTAAGTTCTCCACAAAGAGCAAGGTCTCGAGGTGCTTCTAAGCACGACCTCTATTCTCACCATTAATAAATCTCACAGACCTTCAAATAATTGTAAAGTGCATATCATTTAGCACTTGGGGAAAGGCCAGAGGAGCATATTTGTTTAATAGAAAAGTGAACATTAGCCATTGAGAGTGAGGGGTTGCAGCAATTTGAGACATTGATGAAGGGAGAGGAGTAGGAGGAAGGGAGAGTAAGAATAACAATGGGAATATATTGAACAAAAGCCCTCGAGGTGTAGATGGGAATAACTCACTGCCAATGTGCCAGCTCTACTTCTGTGACCTCTTTAATTCTCTTCAACCCTCACAGATGAGAGTCTTCTTCAATCCGCACTTCCACGGGAGTTTCAGAGTGAAACTGGGATTTTCTCGTTCTAACTTCTTGAGAAGAAGAGGCGATAATCTTCAACATAATATTTAGGTTTCTTTTTAGCCGCTGAACTTACTCTCCCTCTTTCTAAACCTTTTTATGAATGATTTTCCGGGTCGACACGTAAGGCTTTGGCTGAACAGATTCATCTTAAATGTGGCTTCACGAGTAGAAGCCAGGACTACCAATAAGACTTATCAAATAAAAGACCATGGAGTTCTTTCAGTGAGAGATACACAACTCTTCAACTCTTCGTGCTCACCCGATTAGAGAGTGAAAACAATTTGTCGAAAACCTGTGTGAAACCGATATTCTTGAATTCGATCCCTAAGAACGGCAATTCGCGTAAAGATGTCAGGGATGATTTGTTTATCCTCCCAGAGATGTTTTAGAGTTTTAATGTACTGCCTAGACATCTTAATATAGCAAGGAGCCCTTATAGTTTGAGTTGTCAAAATTAAGAGCTCACTTTACTATCTCTTGTTTGAACAAGGAAATTAGTTTTCAATGGGACCAATCTCTCTCTCGTGTCGTACACAAAGATAATAATAATGTAGAACATCATGTAAAACTTCAAAGATGAAAGACCAAAGACAAGTAAGAGACCGCTTACCGTAAAGAGGGCTGATTCAAATAATATATCACAAAAATAAGATATCAGAAGTGAGTATAGTGATGTTATAAGAAGATATTAGTCGGCATGAGACTGACATCTATACACAATGTAATTATAAGGAAGCACTCAATTTATTAACTTCTTATAGTATGACAATGGCGTTTAAAAGCACCTCTCAAGCAACGAATATAAAGGTAAATATGGAAAGAGTGAACATGAACAAAAGAGTCATGACTAGGCCTATTGGGAAGCTGACTAACTTAAAGGGCATCAACGAGGATGAATCTTTAATGCAAACTAGTGAGCTACTCGTATTCTAGAACATGATACAAGAAGATAATGAGCATGAAAAGAGATATTGTATTAACACATGAGAGAAATTACATACCCAGATACCAAAAGACCAATCCTACATGCTTATAACCCTCCTCACCGAGACCCTACGGCTCCTCGGGAAGCCTTAAGGCGTAAATATTACAAAAATGTATACATAAGTCTTCTCGGCCGTACGCTTGTCGAGAAACTGGAACCCTCACAATGTCTTATTCTCTCGAGTGGTTTATAGAACAGATTTAAAATTCTAGAGGAGGAGGTGGTATCCTACATTTATTGATCTAACTGAATAATAATGGCGGAAAACATTCGCGCCACATCATGAATGACTAACTACAATGACTCCATTTTTTGCTGCATTGTCTATAAAATAAATGCCGGGAGATAAAAATCTCCTTATATACAAGACACAAATAATAAAATATATACGCGTGTTGCCTTCGCCGAGGGAAAACTGGCCGCCGTAAGAGACCCGAGATAACTGCACTCACAGATCGTACTCTGCCCTCAATTTTGGATTTGGATCCCGGATCTTTTAATGCGTGGCTTAATTTCTCTCGGGAGGGTCTGCAACCATCTTGTTCTTCTTTAATAATGGTCATTTCACGCACCTACCTCTTACTTCAATTTCACCAGCAGTATCGTGTCTCGTATGCTCTTGATCTTTGCAATGGAGTGCTGCGATTAATTATGATCTTCTGCTGCCGCACCCGCACAACCCACCAACATGTTAAAGAAAACCGTATACAGGTGGTGGATACGATACGCTATGAAGCAAAGATGACTAGGGCGAACTGTTGAGACGATGCAGACAGGAAATGCATAAAAATAATGGAGAATGGAGGGTGACAATGCAGAATACAATGGAGCGACAATGAATGAACGTGCAAAGGTTCATAACATAAACATTGAAATATGACACATAACCTAACATAAGTGAATGGTGGAGGAGGAACACGCACACTTGAAAATCTATGACTACCAGAGAGGGACCCAATTCAAAATCGCAACCATAAAGCCGGAGCGAAGATCTGGGTAAAGCACTTTAAGTTCCGCTTATGATTGAGGTGGCGGATCATATTGGATCATAGGACTGCTCGACCAAAACAAGATCAACTAGCTAAACTTGCATCGAGGGCAATGAAACTATGGGCCATGAGCACGATGAACTTAGATTAAAGTAGTGCAACTTCAGCATGACCACCCTTGGATAAAAGGCTCCTAGATCTAACGGTTCACGTGAATTCCATGTCCACGACACTAGCATTAACGCTACGGAAAGCTGTTTTGGGGTCGCATCAGACACGCCGCACTCTTCTAATGGAATCGCTATTCGATGGATAATACCGCCATTCCGTGGCATGCAAGGGGTTTAACATCAAGTCTTGGCACATGCTCCATATGAAACGCTCACCGCCCATGATTTGGACTTGACTTAACACGCGCCATTGCACCAAGATCGCTAAAACAATAGGCCCCTTTTCGCTTTTGACTTATGGTTTTCACTGGTCATGGAAGCCAAAAGGGAGGGAGTCAAACTTCTAGCTTTGCCCGATATATTTAAACTCTGGGTTTTTAACCATTGTAAAGCATATTTTCAAAGTGAGATAGTAATATCGCTGTATTTTAGGATTTAGGCCATTAAGGCAGGTTCAAAATGGATTTGAATGAGGCAGCAGCAAAAATTGACTGGCAGAGGTAAATATGCATGGTGTCCATCGAGATATATTTTTATTTTTATAAATGACATCAAAAGATAGATAGAAAATTGATTCATTATATTTTAGAACAGGTTCACCCTATTTATAATTTGCTCAAAATTTAATCAATAATAAGAATTATTTATTGTTTGAATTTAGTTTAGATAGTTTCATGTTTGTATTTATTTATAGTTATTAAATCTAACTTATGAAGTATTAGAATGGTCACAGTTATATTAGAACCAACATAGATTCATCTTAACTATGGCTCTACCAAGTTCAAGAGGGATCAAATTTCTCAAGATGAAAACTTTTTTTATAAAGTGTAAATCTTGAGGAAAGGTTTGCACCTTTAGAGATTTGATTCCCCTCCATGTTTCATAAATTCAGAGTTAAAGATGGATCTATGATGGTTCTTAATAATACTATTTATTTATATAAATTTCACATCTCTATATATAGAAATATTCTTATTTTAAATATTATTGGATCTTAATAATACATATAATTATATCATATGCCCTTGCCATTTTTCATTAACATGTTTTTTAATTTTTCAAATTTATTTATTTAATGTGATATGCATAGCATTGCCCCCAACACACGTATAGATTGAAAAAAAGAGTTTATTGTAAGTATCAATTTTTTATATATTTATTATTTAATTTTTTTTGTAATTTAGGCTCAAATATATTGAAATCATAAAAGAAACTTTACGGAGGCTATGGGCTGGGATGGCAAGTAGTACTTAACCAATTCCTGCCTTGGAAGTTTTCAAAATAAACCATGTTTGGGGCTGCCTCATGGGAGGAAATCAGCCCCCTAAGAGAGTCAAACAGTCTTGATTTACAAAATATTTAGTGACACATGAAAAAAAAATAGATGAAGTATGTCCTGAGAAGACAAAAATTAGAGATGAACTTTACTACCGTGCAGTCATGGATTTCCTTCATCTTCCTCTGTCGCGTGGTCCTCCTACTCAATTAGGCAGCCATACTCTCTTGCAATGGCTTCCTCCTCAACTATGGGTGCACAAGGAGGGTTCGGAGGGGTTACGTGGATGATGGGAGAAACATGATACTCAACATTGGGAACTCTGGTCCAAACGCCATCCGAGTCCATAATCCAAACATCTATCTCCTCCTCCGCAGGGTCATGGATTGGAAGCGGTTCAGTTTTCCGGGGTGTTGGTGGCTCAAATTGCGCAATGGTGGATTTTATGTTGGCTCTTCTACCCTTTGGCTTCTCCGACGGTTGAACAATCTCCTCCTGAGTGTTGTCAGGTGTTTAGGTAGCCATCATGTCATGGCATCCTGATGAGGATCCTTCGTTGGATTCCAGACACTGGTCTTGGCCACGGTGAGAGCGGCTAGAGAGCACCCCTCTGTAGCTGCCCCTGATGGGCTTTTGACATTGGCGCAGGGCCATGAAGAGGCTATCGCGCAGAAGATGGGGAGCTGGCTGTGATACAAGGCAGAGAGCAAGGGGGCGCGCAACAAGGGGGTGCGTAGTAGAGGTGCACAACAGGGGAACTCGCAACAAGGGATTGTGCAACAGGGGAGCATGCAACAGGGGGGCGCATAGCAGGGGGGATCGCAATGGCGGCGTGCCGCAGGGAGGCGCACAGGGGGAGGGGCGCGCAACAGGGGGCTCGTAATAAGGGGACACGCAGTAGGGCGAGCGCGCAACAGGGGGACAATAACAGTGGGAGCGCACGAGGCAGGCTGGAGTAGCAGCAAACTAGCGGAAAGAGGATCAACGAAGGTAGAGAGAGCTTGCAGGTCCGGTTGGAGTAGCAATGAATTGGTTGGTTGAGGAGCCTTTGTGCCTTTTGAAGGCATGAGGCGTTGAATTCGTGAGTAGAAGCAGGGAGGGACAATCCAAATGTGCGTTCATGTGCCTGCATGTGATGCGTGGTGTGTTGAGAGGCCAAGTGTGGCAGAGCGTTGACAAAATTAATCAACGATTTGAGTTTCCACATCATGTAGGAGTTGGCGATGCAGTACGACGTCAGACTAATCATGGGAGGAGTTATCCTCGCTCGTTTTGGAGATTTCACTCGCATCCGGGGTATTTATTAATTCAATTAAAACATGAAGTTCTAATATCATGGTTGCAAATATGAATCATTATTATTTAAATTTCTTTCAATGTGATATGCATATTATGATATTTTTCTCAAATAAATTGTTTGTAATTGTATTTATCTATTTAGTTTTAACAGGAACTAGAATTTTTGGAGAATCGATAATTTCACTATTACATCATATACAACTACTTCATAAATGTGACAAACAAGCCAGTTACAACATGTCTCAGGAGACTTTAACTGAGGCAGCTAGGGAATGAATTGTTCACCAAACCACTCGACCTAAGATCCGTTGACTTGTAATTTTATTAATAAAAACAATATTATATTATAATAGATTGAATTGAATCCACATATTATCTTTAATTTTACATTTTACTTTTTTATTACCTTTTTAATTGAATTGAAATTATGTTTTATTATTATTATTATTTGATCTAACACTTCACTACAACATCTCATCTAATGGCCATTAAAACATCTCTCTGGTATTAGGCTATGGGGCACCTCTATGTGTAATTGGAATATCCCACCCAAATTAAAATAATTTTAGAAAATTTATAATTAAATTGATTTAAATAGTAATTGTAATTGAATTAGAATTGGAAAGCTTTTTCATATCAAACAAAAGGCCTAATTGAACCCTTTTCTTGAGTAATTTTTTTTTTTGTAAATAACTAAGGGTATTTACCTATACTAACATGTTGGCACATGTAGGGTCAGTGACAAGTCAATGTAAGTGGCACCAATCTTTTAGGAATTCATTAACTACTTATGGCATCTTTCTAAGAATATTATTGTGGACCACTTCATAACATCCCTAAAAAGGTTGTTAATCTCTTGTGAAAAGTAAATTTAGCAATGAAGAGGAAAATGGTGCATTTATACATGCTAACACGTATCAATTACTAAAAGTATTGCAAATTGTTTCCTCACACATTGGAAGGACATATTTAAACTTGTTATATGACATTAAAAACAAAACAAGGAAGGCATTTAGTTGTTCATGCTAATTATAAAATGGACATTGTTTTGAGAATTAAACAAGTTTCATAAATATGAACATGAGTCCACAAAGAATTGTAGTATGAGATTCAAGTAATTATGTCACCAATTTCACAAGTCAGAGACCCTTTAAGCATGAAATGACCAAGTGCTTCTCTAATTCTCTCACCTTTTATGAAAAATAAGATCTACCACCACTATGTGAGGAAGATTCCCACACTGGATAATGTTTTCCCTAAAAAAATATTACCCTCACACCCATACCACATTAACTCAATTGATTTAACCATAAATGAGATGGACCACCTGAAAGTAAAAGTATTACCACATGGCACAATTGACAATGGAAAAGGCATTGATTTACAAAATTGTCATGTAAAAGGCCTTGATTTTTACAAACATGCCACATTAATGGAGGTGTACTCATCATTGAAAAGGAAGGTAAATATTAAGATGGCGTGCTCTCTCATGAGGTTTCCTATACAAAAATGAAGGAATTTTTAATGGATTCTATGAACATTTTTGTCAAAGATATTATCATGTTATTAATTTTCAAATGTTACCAAACTATTTTGAAGACACATATTTGAAGGAAGATTCACATATGATGCCATTATCTTTGTCTCTTTGTCTTAACTCCAAGAAAGCAATACATAATGGAAGAAAGTCATTTAAATAGAGATAGTAGAGATTGACTCACAAGGAGTTCACCTTGTTGACCAACATCTTACCATATTCATTCAAACGATTGTAATTGACCATCCAAAATGTGAGCATTTCTCCTAAATATATATGCCTTTATCAAAAAAATAATATACAATTAATCAATAAAAAATACACTAATAAGTTTTTTTTCTAAACACATTTATATCTTTAAAAAAAACTTACCCTTTCATAAAACAAAGTATGATAACATTCCATTTACATGTAATCTTTGAATATGTTCTTTCAAAATATAAAAGGAAAATATGGTGGAAGTTCTCTCATTTCATAGTGATGATGTTCCTCCCCATAAAGGATGGTAAATGTTGTACCTTATACCAAGGATGTCAAGTCTTGTCAAATTTCTAGTTGGAATAGACACTCTTGCATTTTGCACATATGAGGATTACAATATAATTAACGAAGTTTATAACCAAAATCATATTTTGATTTACATAAATAGATGATTATAAGATTTTCATGACCGCAAATTCAACTAGACGATTAGAATTGAAATTAACACAGAAACTCAACTCAACAAATAAAATTGAAATACAATCTTCATGATGATGCATGATTAAAAGTTTCCCACCAAAGAGACACATTAAACTTCAATGGTTATGAAAGTTGAAAAAATCCAATGGAAAGTAGTGAACCTTTTTTAAATATTCGATTGGAAAGTTCTAAAATAACTCGATAACATTATTTAATTAAATCCAACGACATGGTTTCGAATGCATCACATGGTAACTTTGAAATCTGCGTCGATGGTATCTTGAAATCTCCCGAGTGCCTCATTGAAAATTTTCTTGAAATCTGCCCAGCACTTCATCCAAAAATTTTGAAATTGTCCTGACAGCTATTTTTAAATCTCCCCGGTGGCAACCCATGATGAGATTTCTTCAAACATTCAAATCACAAATTTGAAATCTCGCCATCCAGGGTTTTCTGAAAAAGCTCATCGGGTGGTTTCTTGAAATCTCCCCCATTAAAGCAGTAAGGTTTTTTTTGAAGAGGCCACTAGCAGGGATGGAATTTGATGTGTAAATTATGTGGCATTTTGCTTGATATCTAGATTTTCTGGGCATGCTTGGAACTATCGAAAATGGAAAATGTATTTTTGATGGCAACAATTTTTTGGAAAATGTTATTAATGTCTATTTATTTTCACTTTATTTTTTAGCTATCAATACCCAATGAAGCTCTAGTTTGAGACATTGTGGATAATTCGAGAATTTCTTTTACACTGTTGGCAACTTGGCATCTACTTAGAGTTGGCAATGGGCATAAATCCTCAAATTCCTCACTAAATGGTGTGTCGTGCAAAGACAATCGAAAACTATTAGACATGTTCATTGTTGTGATACAAAGTAGAACTGGTAGGTATTCCTTTATACTTCGAAATCTTTAATTTCGTTGTGTGTACAGTGTATAACTTATAAGTGTTATCATCAATGACATTGTTCTAACTTCTGAAGTACTCATGATCAATGACATTATTCTAATTTCTGAAGTACTCTATGTATATTTGTATTAATAATTGAAATTAATGAGGTCAATTTCAAAGGTTATGTAGTCGATATATATATATATATATATATATATATAATTTGAAATGAAGCTTGGAGTAGTTGAGTCGATGGTGCACATATAGGACGACGGAGAGGATGATTCGACTCTGGAGTAATATGAGTCCTAACGACGCTATGATATCATCGATCGGTCATTAATCAACCAAGTATTTGATTTGGGTTGATGTGGATTATGTTCACTCATCTAGTTAATGTGCATAATGTTGTGATTTCCCTGAGGAGTTAAAACTTAATATATTCCATAATTCTAATTGGCACCATGCTCCACATCTCACGAGTAGACAAGTCACGACATAGGACATGAATTAATGAAATGGGTGAATATTGACAATGAATTATGGTGATTACAAGAGGAAATGCATCCACAGACCAATTATTTGGTTGATTATATTGATCTCTTGATGTTTACAACAATAAATTTCCATAACTATGGAAGGTATCACACCTACATGTTGCGATGAATATGGGCTTTTAAGGCCTTCGGATAGTAGAGAGTCAAGATAAATTCGCCTCCCTCTGGCCATCAATTTATCACTAGCAAACTACCAATATGTCAAACGATTTCAACCACTTGGTCCCTCTCATTGTTTCTGCCATGGATCAAGCTAACTCCCCAGTAATGAATGTGAAGGACGCTCCCACTTTGGGCCATGGAGCATTGAAGAGGGAAACAATAATAATTCCCTGATAATCTGCGTCCACAACACCTCACAAATCTGTAAGTACTTAGCCTCAAATACAACTTGCAAGCACCTCCATGTGGTAATCCCAAGTTAACGTTCCCCTTCAACTTCATTCATTGAATCTGAACATGTGTTTTTCAAAATGAAACCCTGAAACTCATTAATAAAGCACGAATTTGCATATTATGAGTTATTTTCACTTACTATTTTAACATTTTGGTATGATATAACTTTATTTTCACTTACAATATTCCATATTAATTGATAGCAACATTTTTTCAAACACACTTAGACTGATATGCTTTGTGATTAATTGTAAAAGTAATTATAGTGTCCCATATTGGTTGATAGCAATGTCTTATCAAACACATATACACTGATATGCTCTGTGACGAATTGTAAATGCAATTACAATATCCCATATTGATTGATAGTAATGTTTTATCAAACACATCTAGACTGATATGCTCTGTGACAAATTGTAAATGTAATTTCTCGTGTTGTAAGGTGGAATCTCCACATGTCATTATTGAGGGTTTAGATGGAAATTAGAATCTCTGACATAACACTAGAAAAAACATTTGATTAGGTTATCGCTGACCAACCCATTTCAAACGAATGTGTTGACCATATTCTTAGAAGACTCAACTGCGTAGCACTAGGCTTCAATTTCTAAAGAACATTGACCAACAATTGATAAACCTATAACCACAAACGAACCCGCCTTTATGATTTAATATTGTCTTAACTAAGTTTTCACATCAAATACTCATAATCATCTTTGTTGAGGTTCAAATTTCTTGGTTGAGAAGATTACCCTTCAAATCCAGATAAGGAGGTAGTGATACCACCCTCCTTGACCTCAGTATTAGTAACACCTGCATGCAGGTAACAATAACATAAAACCTCCTTGGATGCGGGTGACTGCAGGAGTACGAATGACAATCGCCTCTCCCACGCCCATGAGGATGAAGATCTGCAGTGTAGGTCCTCACCCGATGTGGATCCTCAAACCAGTAACCATCCGCACGAGATGAATGAGATAAGACATGATGAAGACACGCTTGGACAGCGTCACCCCCTCCAGGGTACCTCTCTATAACAATCATCCTAAATAATTACCTGGATCGATATGCTGACTGGCCATAACTCTTCACTCAAGCCCGCTCATGAAAATGGTTATGGCACGCAGCTGTGTGCGAGGCTCAATCATGTTCTTCCCCTTCGCATGTGTTACAGGCCTTTTAAAAGGAAGGCCCCTCAACACAAAGAGATTCACAGTCAACTCCCTCAGTCTTTTATGTTGCTTCTGTTCTTTCCCTCTTGCGCCACCAGCCCACTGTGCAACCCTCTTCCTAGAGCTGTGCTGTGCAGAAATATCTGGGCTACGAGTTACCTAGCCTACATCTTATCCCAGCTCCATCTGTCCCACCAGTATGAATATTCTTCACACACCCATTACCCCACGTCCCTCAATGTGCTCTCCCCCTCATCGTTCCCCCTATCCACTTTCTTCTCCCCCTGTTTCGACCCTCTTCACCTGCCGAGCATCCCTCCATCTCTATCACACCTATGCTTCAGCAAGCCATGGAACCTAGGTTGTGCCAAAGAACCATCCGTGGAGGGCAGAGAGGGGCGCTCCCCAGTCGTTACCACTGTGGGATGGACAATCGCTTGGAGGCTGTTAAAGGCTCCTCCTTAGGCAGTTTTGCTAGACAGAGTCCCGAACCGGATTAGGAGGAGGAGGCCCCTGTGCAAGCTTCGCAAAGGGGTAGATGCGGACCTCGGAAGTCCACCATTTCGCATAAGGAGCATCCCCCACCTCACAATATTGAACCTCTTCCGGCTCAGGAGTATGAGGGTGATTATACAAATGTATGGATTATGGATTATGAAGGAACTTGGACACACGCCCCTGACGCAAAATATCCAGTGGCACCCATCCCTTGCGCACTGGCCCCTAAACCTATGCGTCCACCCAGTGATACAGAGGAAGCGGTTGCGCAGGCGTACGCTTGCCCCATAGTGGAAGAAGAGCCAGACAGTAATGATGAAGCTAAAGACTAAGGGCTACGATTCTGCTCAGTTTTTCCTTGTTTTTTTCATGCCTGCTATCACCACATAATTTCGAGTTATACTTATGCTTCCACATATTTTGTAATTTCTGGATACACCAGCGCTTCTGCGCATTTTGTAATTTCCTGCTTCAAGTATTTTCCGGGCTAGTTTCCTCCACAGAGGTAGCCCCGAAACCACGCAAATAAGGCTATGATTGGTTAAGCGCAGCTTACCAACCCAGCTTGTAGCATATGTACTATTTCTAATTTCGAATTAATATATATTAGCCTAATTTACCAAAAAAAAAATAACAGAAAAATTATAACTGCATGTGAACTTGCATTTATGATTTAATATTGTCTTAACTAAATTTGCACTTCAAATACTCATAATCATATTTATTGAGGTTCAAAATTCTTGGCTAAGAATATTACCCTTCAAATCAGGACAAGGAGGTAGTAATACCACCCTCCTTTACATCGATATCAATAACACCTGTATGCAGGTAATAATAGCAGAAAACCTATAACCACGTATGGACTTGCATTTATGATTTAATATTATCTTAACTAAGTATTCACATCAAATATTCATGATCATCTTTGTTGAGGTTCAAATTTCTTGGTTGAGAATATTACCCTTCAAATCAACATAAGGAGGTAGTGATACCACCCTCCTTGACTCCCAGTATCAGTAACACTTGCATGCAGGTAACAATAACAAAAAAACTATAACTGCATACGAACTTGCATTTATGATTCAATAGTTTCTTAATGAAGTTTTCACATCAAATACTCATAATCATCTTTGTTGAGGTTCAAATTTCTTGGTTGAGAATATTACCCTTCGAATTAGGACAAGGAAGTAGCGGTACCACCCTCCCTAACCTTACTATCAGTGACACATGCATGCAAGTAACAATAGCATAAAAGCTACAACACATATACACTTGCATTTATGATTTAATATTATCTTAACTAATTTTGCACTTCAAATATTCGTAATGATATTTTTTGAGGTTCAAAGTTATTATTTGAGAAGAATACCCTTCAAATTAGAACAAGGAGGTAGCGATACCACCCTTCTTGACATCAATATCAGTAACACCTACATGCAAGTAACAATAGAAGAAAACCTATAACACATACGAACATGCATTTATGATTTAATATTGTCTTAACTAAGTTTGCACATCAAATATTCATAATCATCTTTGTTGAGGTTCAAAGTTCTTAGTTGAGAAGATTACCCTTCAAATTATGAAAAGGAGGTAACAATACTACCATCCTTGACCTCAGTCTCAGTAACACCTCCATGCAGGTAACAATAACAGAAAACCTACAACCGTGTATGAATTTGCATTTATGATTTAATATTGTCTTAACTAAGTTTGCACATCAAATACTCATAATAATTTTATGTTACCAAAACAAAACTACGATGGTAGCGACACATCGAAATCGAGGTTGATTGACAGCAACACGAATGCCATTGTCGTTTTTGTCACCATCACCACCGTCAGTACCATTATAATTTCTATAGTTTTCTCGATTGACTTTGGGTGGTTGAGTAATTGCCATCGAAAACTTGAGTGTACTTAAATTGATGACATTTTTTGGTAATCATTGATGCATCTAAGGGTGCTATTTTTTAGTGATAACACCTTATTAAGCTTACATTTTTACTTATATAATGACTACCAATCCTCCATTATTTATTCCATTCTTGTGATTTAATTGCGGTTTAACCTTGGATAATGCAAGTCAATATTTGTCTTTTTTCTATCTGTTGTAGAAATCTCAAAGACAATTTAAAATTCAACGTATTATTTTAGAGTTCAATGAAAAGTTAAATTAGGTTTTTATTTATCGAGAACTATGATTATTTATTAAATCCAAACCGACTTTTTCTTTATATTTATTTTTTGTTTATAGATAATATATTTTAAGCTAGCTGTGTTATGTGTTTTTTTTAATCGTTGTGCATGTAGGTAAGTTATTTAAATGGAAATGCCTCCAAAAAGGAAGGTTCAATCAACTATAAATAAATTTTATGGATATTCTAAAACATCAAAAACTTCCAATGTTAAAAATATTCCATATATACCTGATTTGAATGATGACGTTAATGAAGATACGGATGTAGAATTTGATGTTGATCTAGAAATTCTTGGCCATGAAAAATAAGGACGGGATGGTGGATCTAGTAGTTTGAGGAGGAAGACCTTCTCAAAATGTGAATTTTGATAAGTGTGGATTATAAAACATCCTTGGGTGTACAATCCCAATGTTGAAGATGGCAAGACTCATATGAAGTGCAAAATTTGTGAGAAATACAATGCTCAAGGTCCATGGGGTATTGGAAATAGATGTAATACTATTCAATATGATGTTGTGACAACTCATGCAAAAAAATGTATTCATCAAACATCATATCAGAGAAATTTGTATGAAACTAAAAGGTTGGAAAAGCCCATTACATAACACACAGTGGATATAAGTGAGACCAATAAGGAAAGGGTCATAACCACCATATTTTATTCTACAGAATGATATTTCAATTTCTACTTATGAAGATATCTGTCATCTTGAAATGCATCTACAAATGCAAAAATATGACTTCTCGAGTGGATTATTCTTCCTACATAAATAGAAAATATACCACTGAATTTATTCACTCTATATCAAACTACCTTGAAGAGGTGCAGACTAGAAAAATGCTAGAAAGCCTATTTTTCTATATAATGTTATATGAAAGTATAAACTGTGGTTTGGAACAACACCTTGTTGTGTTTTTTACATATCTAGACTTAGAAGTTTTGGGCCCTTCAGTGTCACAATTTATGAAAATTATTATAGTTCCTTATGGGAAAAGAAAGATTGTATATGATACCATCATTAATTTAAAAAACAAGGCAGTTGAAAAATGAGAAACTAACAACAATTTCGATTGATGGTGCTTCATCTATGGTAGGATGTGAAAATAGATTTGTCACACTGCTAAAGAATGATCTACCAAATCTTATTGATACTCATTTCATTTCACATCCTGAAGCACTTGCAACATCAGATGCTTCAAAGAAGATACCATATTTTTAGTATGTTGAGAAAATAACAAACATGGTATACTCATGGGTTGGAAATTCGACAAAGAGAAATAATGAACTCATTTCTTTAATAGAGATAATGAAATTTTCTTTATTAGAGATAGTGAAATTAAAATCCTTGCAGGTTCTTCAATTCCATGGGATTCGATGGCTCTATAGGGACTAAGTGGTTGAAAGACTAGTTACATCAATGCCTATTATTTTGAACTTGTGGAAGGGAGAAAGAAAGAATTCATGGTATCATAAAGCAAGGATTTTTTTAGTTAAATTTTGTTTGAATATGTTTGTTAATGTTTTGAAAGTGTTGAATAATATAATCAAAAAAATTCAAGAAGATAATGTGGATGTCATATCAATTGGAATAACTATTGACCATGCATTAAATTCTTTGAAAATATATTTTTGTAGACCATATTATTTTGTAGAAGGTATTGTAAATCTTACTAAATTTTTGAAAGACTCTAAAGATAGTTTCCTTGAAAATTTTGACAAATAGGGTACTACCCATAGATATGATTTGTTGTATATTCCAATCCATGATGAACAATTTTCATAACCATTGGAAACTTGCATTGATGGCTTCATCGAGAGTTGCATACAACTTATAAAAAATTATGTTCAAGCATTGATTGAGAGCTTCAATTCAAAATTTCCAAATATTCATCTTTTTAATGCAGCAGGGTTTATTATTCCTTGTCATTACTCGACGGATCTTTATGTTAGGGGAAATAATACAAAGCATTGACTTGAAATATTTTTTTTCACATTTGTAGCATAAAACATGTAATGAAGGTGAAAATGTACCAACATTTGATATTATATTTTGTAAAAGAAAATTATCTCAATTATTGATGCAGTTTATTTGAATGGAGAAATATTCCTAATGAAAGATGCATGGAAAGTATTTTCTCAAAAAAAATATTGGCACCGTAGGTATCCAAATATGTTAAAATTATGGAAAACAATTCTTGTCATACCAACCAAGTTGCATGTGAATGAGGGTTCTCTACATAAAATATGATCAAAGATATAAGGAGAACAAGGTTATCAATTAACACACTTGATCCAATGATTCATATATCATTAATAGTTCCTAACACAACAAAGGTGGAATGGGAACAAGTTTATGAGATTTGACAAGATACAAAGGAACGAATACTTTTTGAAATGTGAGAATTTTTAAGTTATATATTTTTACTTTGCACAAAGTTTATTTATACATATAATTTTTTTGACTTTTGTTGTCCTCTACTATATTTATATTTTTTATAAGGAATT
This sequence comes from Pinus albicaulis, assembly GCA_034641835.2. Taxonomy (NCBI): domain Eukaryota; kingdom Viridiplantae; phylum Streptophyta; class Pinopsida; order Pinales; family Pinaceae; genus Pinus; species Pinus albicaulis. The sequence continues at coordinate 300,359,168 of CM076576.1, read as the reverse complement.
TTATTGTTATGTGTATATTGATGGAATGTGGAATACATGCATTAATAATTACATGGATGATGGTTGCCATAAGAAGAAATAAATGATATCATTTGAAAGATTTTTTATGGGTCGTTGTTATAGGTTAATGGCACATGAAAAATGTCATTAAGGTTGAAAAACGCCCACATCTTACCAACATTTTTAAAGTGTTGTAAAAGATGTGATCCATTTAGATTGGATCATTTTGTTGCTATGGCATAACGTATTTCCCTTTATGCTTCTCAAGATGCATTGAAATACGAGGATATCCTTTTGCACAGATATCCAATCCCCCTCTTTCTTGAGTTTTAATGCATAGCTTCCATGCAACATGGAGCATTCTGTTGCTTTCATTATCATTGGTGCAATGGAATTTAGAAATTTGTAAGTTATGACATTAGTTTGGTGTAACTGGATTTTAGAGTAAACCATAATTTGGAATAGTATGTATATGCATAAATTAATATTTTTTTGTCAAATTCATTTCTTTTATTGGATGGATCTGAAAACCGGAGGTTGGTGGTATGTTATTGTGCCCTTTTAGGGTGTCATATATTTATATTTTGTATCAAATCCTGTATTAGATAATGTCATAAAATATCTCTAAATTTTCATGGAACTTAGTCTTATTGGGCATCTAAATATTCAGGTGGCATAATATAAATTGTTGTTTTAAATTATAGTTTAAAGATATGCAATGGATAACGATCAAGTACTTTACCTGAGCCTCATTATATACTTTCAATAAGCAAAATAAGCATGTTTCAAATGTTTAATATTTTTTGTTGAAACCTCCACAATTGTAGTTGCCAAAGTATTATAATTTTAGTATTTCTAAATTTTAGTTGATATGTCTACAAGTTAGATTAAAGGGTATAGTCTCTAAATAATACACCAAGGTGAAAATTATTTTTCAATTTTCAATGAAATTATTTTATCTATAAAATAAACTAGTTAGATACTATATGGATCCCTTTTAGAGTGAGTTTGTTATTATTTTATTCAATGTTATATATATATATATATCACTAAATTTTTGGCGATAAATGGAATGAAGGATTTTGATCAAAACATTTTTTACCAAATTTATTACTTATAATTGTTTGTTCTCTGAGAATGTAATAATGGAGGAAAGCATGACATAATCCTATAACATGATGTTAAGAGATCCACAATTTCCATTTATTATAAGTTTAGTCTTTTAATTTTTAAAAGGTTCAGATACTATGCATTCAATCTTGTTAATAGAAGTGTATACCCCATGATCCAAAACAATACTAAAATAAATATGTTAAAATATATACTTTATCTTTAGATCCAATAATATATATTAGATTATGTCAATCATAACATAAACCATATTAATTAATCTACTTTTGAGATTTTATTGATAACATTCAATAGGTTTACTATGTTGGCCATCTTACATGTTTGATAAGATCTTTTTAGTCACATCACATATATACAAATGTTATGGCATGTTTGGGTCAATGAAATTTGATTTCAGGTTTCAAATATTTTATTGTGAGTGTTCAATGCAATTTCAAACTAAAATTCAAGATTTAATACGTCATTTGTGTGTTATGGTCATTTTGTTTTTTCCTTATCATAAATATATTTTACCTAATTTCTTATTCATGTGGCTTTAATGGATTTGTATTTCAAAATGGTGATTTAGTGATATAAATATAAGTGGAAAATAAGTAAAACAGAAGGTAACAGACTGTCAAAAAGATGCAATTCTTGTGGCCCAACAACGACGTCTAGGATTGAGTGGGAAGCTCGAGGAACTAGGTGTGTGACTCCCATGGAGATTTCTTTGAACTATCTCAGGATTGATGGTGGCATTGTAGATGCAGGTCTCCATGAGGATTGTAACTCGATAGACGAAGTTTGTTATACTTATCTCACCAAACTTTCAAATTCTCATGGAAATTGGGCTGAATTACAAAGGTCACGATATGAATTCTAAGTTTGGGCAGTTGTAGGGGTTGATTCTTTATCTCCCTCAACTTTTGGTGTAGTTATTTTCCTAATTTTATGGTATAGTTGATGTTACCCATCTCAGGCCCTAACTTCTAGCTTTAGAGGTGTTGTTTCCAATTCGAATTTAGTGTTGGCAATGTCCCTTTTCCTGGCTAGCAAGCCACTATTGCATAGGCTCTCTGGGAAGTTTATCGACGACCTGAGACGAGGATTTTGGAAGCTAGTTGGAAATTAAGAACTTTTAGTTCCACATCATCGTGTATCCATTGCCTTCTCAATGTGTTTCTGGGATTTTCCCTATTTGAGACTCCTTTCCTGGTTCCTTGCTGGATGTTTTGGCTGAAAATAGGTATGTTGAAGTCTTGACGATAGGTGGTCTTATATAGTCCTTTTTTTGGTGCAAAATCCACTCTGTAGGGCCCTTGGATATTTCTCCCTTTGTAGGCTAAGCAAGGGTATCAAGATAAAAATTTGGTATCTCAATGTTCTAAAGAGGTGTGGTGGATGATTAAGTCTAGTGTTGATTCGAGTTTCTCTTTTCAGTATTATCCTTGTTAGGATATTCTGACACATAGGAAATAGTTAAGTATAACTTGGTCTAGCATAGAGTTAGGTAAATTGTGTTTCTTTACTATGTACTTTTGTAACTTATAATATGACGGTCACGTATGTAGTGATCTGACGTTTCATTCCCTCCTCGGTATTACCAACACTTGATCTGTGGCTTAACACCCGATTGGTCCATGATCTCTATTTAAAGAGCATGGAGGGTCATTTGTCTGGTGACCATTTATGAGAAAAGCTTATATAAATTTTCTTTCTTTATATTAATAAATTGGGTGAAGTGGCCACGTTGGTTCAGACCGTGGACGGTTTCCCTCTTCGAAAGTTTTAACCACGTCAAATACTGGTGTACTGATATTTGATCTGTTTGTAAGCGGCGACCTTTGGTGTTTGATCTAAGTAACTTACGTTGTAAATTCCTACATGGTATAAGAACTATTTTGAGGGCCACATCCTTTGTTGATCCAAATCCGAAGCCGGTTTGACTGCATGTTACTGTCATTTTCCAGTTCTACAATTTCTGACCACTTTCAGGCTGAGAGAAATGCTATGTTGTGTTCGGAGTTTCTGGTTCCAGTGAAGAACCCCTTTCATTTCATGCGAAAAGGCTTCCTATTGGCCAAGTTATGTCATTTTAAAACTAGAGGTATAAAGTTTTTTTTTTTTTTTTTGCAATTATATTTATTACCGAATCTGTACCCTCTTCTTTTTGTATGCTTTTTTCTCTGCGCTGTGTGTGATCTGGAAAACCAGAAACAAGAAGACGATATTTTTCTGCTACATATGCTCTTTCCCCGCAACTTTGTACAATCTCGGGAAATAAAAAATAGCGAGAAAATATATAGTTGTCAGACGAACTAATCGGAAATATAACATTTAGCTGAAAGGCTTCTATTTTTTTTTTTTTGTCAGCACAAATTTTTTTTGAAGGAAAACAACACGCACACCGAACACTGAAAAAAACAAAAACAAAAACAAAACTTTCCTTCTTTCAAACAATTACAAAATCATTTTACTAGTTCACTTGGTGTAAAGTTATTTTATGAGAATATAGGTCTTGGGTTCAAGTCACTTTGTCAAGCTTATTTTTCTAAAAAACTTGTTGTCATGTTACTTTTTCTTAAAAAGTTGTTTGGCAACTCCTTTTTTTTTTTTAAGGGTTATATTTAAAAAACACATGTAAAAGTAACATTGTAAAAGTGACTCTCACTTATTTATAAAAGTGGGTCACATAAAGTAGTATTTTTTTTAAAAGTGATCTTATTATATTAAGTTTGAAAAAGGGGGGGAATTTTTTTTTAAGTACAACTTCATCATCAAATTTCAACCTATCACATGATTACTCGATATTGACTACAATTTTTCTTAAAGAATGCATAACTTCTTCATCCGGAAGTTGTTTTCAGAGCTGTTTTTTTAACTAGCCTAATTTTTCGAGATATTTCCTTTGGAGTAGTTAGTTTCAACCTTTTCATCTTTAGTTTTTTAAAATTGAAAGTGCATGTCTGGTCATTCTTAACAGCATCAATTATTTCTAATGGCTATCCTACATGATAGAATTACTTAGAAGTAAAGGGATTTATAAAATAGCCTTAGGACAAGAATCAAAACCTACCAATGCAAATAAAAAGGTTAAATGGGAAAATAAACAAGATCAAACACGAGGGTTTATAGGAATTTCCATTGCTCAAAATCTTAGATTTCATATCCAAGAAATTGACTCCCCTATTGAAGCTATGAAAAATCTAAATACTATTTTTGGCGTTCAAAATGAAATCAGAGCCCACCAGCTTCAAAATGAGTTGCTTACTTTGGACCCCAATAATTTCTCCTCTATTGAAGATTTTTTGTCCAAATACAAGACCCTTAGACTTCTTTTAGAAGGTTCTAAGGTAAAAAGGGAAGATGGTAGTCTTATCTATTACATTCTTACCAAGCTAGGCCCTGCATACTCTGTACTTGTTTCCACCTTCCATTCCACTAGAGAAGCCCTAATTTCTCAAGGAACAACCTATAAGTCCCCCTCTTTTTATGCCTTTTGCGATTATTTGATAAGATAACAAGAAAAACTATTACAACTTGGTCTTATTAATACTGAATTTTTTTTTAAGAAAGCCTTAGCAGCCTAGAAGCAACCATATCCAAAGAATCCTAAGAAGCAGCATCCTAAAAAGAATGGTCCTAAACCAAACAATGGTCTTAAGAAATTTCATCCGCAACCTAAAAAAACAACTTAATAAATTGATAAGGAAAATAAAAACAAAGGGAAGAAGTCAAATATACATTGAAACTTTTGTAATCATGATGACCACATAGAGTCAAAATGTTTTAAGAAGATGGAAGCCTTGGAATCAACAATGAAGAAGCACAACATCCATTTGGAGAACTCTTCAACTTCATCTTCGGGTGTCCTGCTTGTGTTTTTAAAACATCCATATATGGTTATGCATTGAATGTATCTTCTTCTTCTCATTCTCATGAGTGGCTCATTGATTCTCGAGCCTCTTAACACATGGACAAAAATAAAGCCATGTTTTCTTCTTTAAATGATTATAACACCAAAAACATTTATGTTGGTTGTTGGCCTGTGACCGTACACAAAGGGGAGAAGGAGAAAGGAAGGCAAGTCCTAACTGTCAAAGAGCTTCAAAGGAATCAATTTGCATCTAAGTTCAGTAGAAAGTGGAAAATGTAGCTGATAAGGTTTAATGGTGAGAAAACTTCATTTCCGCCATCATTCATCTCATTTATACTCTTTACTTTCATTTACCCTCTCTTACCCTTCACTTTCCCTTTTCTAAAGTCCTGCGTTGCATTTCTTCATTGGAAACAACGCTCACTGCAGGCTTTAATCTTTACATCTTAAGACTTACTAAAACTTATCTTGTCGTTGATGCGACTTGGTGGGACCCATCCAACCTTGATACATCACCCAAATTTGCATGTAAACCCTAGCATTCCACATTTTCCTTACCTTTCACCTTTTCACACTTTTCAGCATCTAGCGCGTCGCATGTCGCATATCGCGCATTTTATAACTTACTGCTTAAGCCCCTGGAAAATATTTTGTTTAAATTTGCGATGTAATAGGCCCCATCATAGTAGCTCCGGCCCTCACTTCTGGCTACTTGTAATACTTTTCATATAATATGAAGCCTCTTACACTTACTGCATAACCACCACTTTATAACTCCGCCAATGTAGTTGGTCCCACCTTCCCTCTGCATCACCTTCCCCACCATCACACATCGTTCCCTACAGCTTTTAACATTTACCACCTGCTGCTTCCAGCTAAATCTTGCGACATGCGTTCTGCGGGCGCGGTCCCCACCACTGTCTGTGCCACCTCGCCTCCCTCGCACTTCACCCATCACAGGTCTTAACTTTTAAATTCCACCTGCTCGCACATAAACTTTGTGATATGCGCTTTGCGAGCGCGGGTCCCACCACTTTTCCACGTCATCAATAGTCCCTCGTGGCCTGTCTTTCACCCACTTCAAATGTAAATGAATTCCATTAAAACCACTCCCACTTCCGCCATCCTGCCTTCAGCTCCGATCCACCCTTATGCAGTCCCTCCAAGAGCTCCATACTAAAGAATTCAGTGTACACAGTGCAACTGATCGTTCCACAACAGAGAGTGGAGATCATGAGAGTCAGAGAGTGGAGGATGCCAAACAGCAAGTGTAATTACATGATGAAGTCTAAACTGTCTGCCACTTCTCACCACCCCTTCGAAGATTCTATAATTTGGCCTCCATGGCTAGCTATTTTACTTATTTTTACTATTAGATAGTGATGTTCTGCTGCTAAAATCCCAATTTTACCCATTTCTGTTTTGATTTTTCTGTTGCAGAAGCGATTTCTTGAAGCGCGCTCTCTTAGTTTGTTAGGATATTTTGGTTCACCTGTGTGGATCGATCATGACAGAATATTTGATCATAAACTTTCATGGAGAACTCTATATAGAGTGAGTTCTAAGATGAAACAAAGGTTCTGGAATTTGGAAGAATTTTGCTGTAGTTTTGTATGGTTGTGCTCCCTATGCTATGAGACACATATTTGGGAGAGATGTTTAAACTAAATATGAATACAAAGCTGATATTTGGATTCCATATGGAGCAATGAGAAAAATGTATTTGTTTTCTTTTGTTATCAGTAATCTCCTCTTTATGTGTAATCATATTTCATGTTATTCTGCTTTGATGGTTCGTGTAATGTAGCTGTCGATGGTATGAAATTTTATTCATGAATTTGTGTCTATATAAGGCTCAGGTGTTAACGCTCATGTATTAAGCTTGGTGCACTCCCTTAATTTGCGCTCCACAAACCTTTGTTTTTGTCCATATCTCATTCATATTCCTTTCCTATGAGTTCATAGGGGACAAATTCGTAAATATCTTAAGCCTATCTCTCGTCAGTTCCTTCTCCGTTCTCTCTCAGCACCTCTGCATATTTTAAGACTTATGTTAATTTTTTTTATACTTGGCCCATTTAAAACCCATCAGTCCCACAGCCTCTTGATCCCTCTCACAGTATAAGGAATTCACATGAATCGACCCGAAGGTATTCTCAATCTATGAACCACCAAAACCATTTTCCTCTTATTCCAGATTTTGTTAGAGGCATTTTATACAATTGTTCACATTCAACCTTTGATTTTTAAGATGTCCTAGGCACTGGTATTTTACAGCTCAAGGCTGTCTCTAGGAGCTACAACATCTTTTTGGCGTTATTGCAGGGGAACGAATTAGAAAACCTTTCCCTGGGATACGACATTATCTTCACCCTTAAATCAGGTGAGCACGAAGGGTTGAGAGTTGCATAACCCTCACCTTGGCGACTCCACTATTATCAAAGTTCAAATCAAGCGTAATCTTGGCTTACACCAGACCTCATAAACGATAAGATACTTCTTAGTGGAGAACCCCTTTTGTATCTGATCCTGAAAAGATTATATTCAGGATAATCTGGAGGGAGAAGCAGCCCATCCAGGCTGACATACCCTCATTTTCTCTAGAAGATTCGCCTTCCTCTTCCCAGAAAGCTGATATATATGGCTCTGGCTCCACAGCCCGTGTACTTGAGTATCCTCCAGAATCCTCTGCTTTAGCCAATTCATACATAAAAGATGAAGCTAAATTCGTTGATATTTCTTTGCCTCCTTTGCATCCTACTCGAGTGGCCGAAGAAGTCAAAGAAGTTACAGCAGTTCAGAGCTCATTACAAATAAATATCCAAACCTCTACTCAGCATACACCTGTAATACCACAACCAAATCTTCCTCATAACTTACTACCACCGCCCCTCATGGTTGTATCTAGCTTCCTCCTCAACAAATATGCTCCATTGGCTTTGCCTCAAGTATTGCATGACATGCCTCAAGATTATCTAAATCTTTTGCCTCGATTTACCGGGGAGGATAGTACTTCTACAATAAAATACCATGGTCAATATGAACACATTACCAAGTAGGAATGAAGACATGTTTATGGAAATCTCCTTAAAGATTCCAAAAAAATGTATTGATCATAACAAGAATTGGTGTTATTTTCCCAATAATAACAAGATAAAAATTTGGCATCTCATAATAATGTTCAGATTCTAGGCTCATGTACTAACAATAATGACATATGGATCCAAGCATTTAATAAAGGAATATCTTCCAATGGTGTGGACCTAGGCCTAAGCCCATTGGCTTGCATTGCATGTGGATTTTTAGGGTTTGAAAGCATGTTTTTAATGCAACATTTGTCAAAAAGTAATTAGGGTTATCATGTATTTTTATAAAAAGTCGGCCTTAAATATTTGGTACTTTTGGTGCAATGAGTCAGAGTTGGTATGTTGCTTCTAGTGGAATTATAGCAATATACTCACAATCACCAAATATAGATGAAAGAAGTGGTTTGGGCATTAAAAATGTACAATTTTACAACCATGGAGTTGCATTAGTATCTACTATGAAAAAAATGAAAACAATGGCATATATTACTTTGTTAGATAAGGAAGGCGACAATAGAATCATGAAGATGCCAAAAATTTGTTCATATTTAAAAATAATTTGATTACAAATGTTTAGAAATGGTTTTCCTCCTCCCATTTGAGTTATATAGTTTTTTTTCATAAATACAGTTTAATATAAAGTGGGAAAAGGGATTATTTGATTACTAAAGTCTAGAGAGATATGCATACTCTACCTCTCTTTGGATTTAAATCTATGACATCTCACGAACAAACACATATTCTTGATCATTAGGCTCACTCAAGATGTACGTTTATTTTTATAAATGACATTAAAAGATAGATAGAGAAATGATTCGTTATATTTTAGAGCAAGTTCACTTTATTTATAATTTGTTCAAAATTTAATCAATAATACGAATTATTTATTTCTTGAATTTGGTTTAGATATTTCATGTTTGTATTTATTTATAGTTATTAAATCTAATTTATGAAGCATTATAATGGTCATAGTTATATTATAACCAACATAGATTCATCTTAACTATGACTCTGCCAAGCTCAAGAGGGATCTCATTTCTCAAGATGCAAACTTTTTTTATAGAGTGTAAATCATGAGGAAAGGTTTGCACCTTGAGAGATTCGATTCCTCTCCATGTTTCATAAATTCAAAGTTAAAGATGGATCTATGATGGTTCTTTTTTTTTGTCGGTAAAAGTTTAGATTATATTATCATATCAGAAACAAAATTTACAGTAGGATCCAACATGGTTGTATTACATTCAGGCAACCCAGAAGGTATGCAGTGCCCAGAAGGACTTGGGTGCTTGCCAAGGCATTCGATGCGCTTTATTATTAGCCCCAAAAAATTACAAAACAAACATAACAGAAATGTCATCATGGGGGAAGGTGCACGGGACCTATCGGAGGAGCCACGAAGAGACGACCCTTATTGTGCATATGGTAGCTGATATGGTCCACTTGGGCCTCTAGAGCTCGAAGGTGGTCATGGGAGCGCCTCAGAAGACGGTGTAGACTCTCCAGAGCTTCAAGTCTCATTCTGCAGGTTTTGAACAACATTAATGTAGGCCACCAATTCATTACGATCATCATACCTTTGTTCATGCAATGTGTCCAGGTTGAGCTGAATCTACTGGAGTTGGGCAGAAATTGCTTCAAGGGTGGCCAGAGCCTTAATCTGGCCCGGTGATTGAGCCGGAGAAACTTCCATGGTCGCCACCGAGTGTTGGCTCTCATTAGATTCCGAGTGTGAGCTCGAGTCCCCAGGTACCTGCCAATTGTTCATGCATCATCCAAGACCTCCACGTCGTACCCGACCTCACTCGCACGGCATGTAGTCGCCTAACACTCCCTCTCGCTTTGCTGGGATGCAGCGCCAAGTCACTCCGGGTCCAGCAGGCCCTAAAAACCATGCACCATCCTTGCACCCTTGGCTGAATTTATCACTGACCACGTCCTGAGCACCGCAGACAAGAGACATGCTATCGCCACCAACTGCAACACTTCCCTCAGAGGGGGTGCGGAAGCGCCACCACCCGTAGATGTGAATCACAAGATAGACTAAGTGCTCAATAAGCCCAAGGAAAAACCACCCTGGGGCTTGGCCAATGAAGAACCCTTTCTTTTCAGTCTACAAACTATCTTCTAGCACCCGGGCGGAACACCAGAACCACTCGTCCAGAGATGCTCCCTCCATAGCAAATTCACCACCACCAACTTCGTCCGCCTCATGGTGCAGCGTGCTCTTATCGTTGCCAGGATTCCTCTCGACTGCCAGACTCTCGCCATTGATACCCGATTGAACTTGCACCCATCTCGTCTCCTGCTGGTGAAGCTCAAGCCAAGGCTTGAGAGCCAGCATCTGCTCATCTGCGAAATCTAGAGCACCAACCTTCACCATCGCCCATGGATACTAAATGGCTCGTCTCACGTCCTTCGCTCCCTTAACTACATTATGTTGAGATTGCAACAAGATGAAGAGCTTAGTGGAAAGAAGTCGCCTTCACTAAGTGGGCCCGCAGGCTATTTTTGGCGCAAAGTCTATTTTTAGACTATGTCTATTTCTAGACATATGGATCATGTTCTATGAGTTGCAAGATGCTATTTTTGGATGGTTGGTCAAGTCGGAAAAAATAGATGGACTTCTATTTTTAGACATACTGGGCATAATCTATTTTTAGATTGCCAGTCTAAAAATAGATATGTCAAATATTATTAGCTCTTAATAATATTTAGACTCTAAACATTATCTTATTCTCTTGGAGCACTTCAGTTAAGTGCACAGATGTGGCACAGGAGCTGACAGAAGGAATTACACTATTCCTAAGGGTTATGTGGAGCTATTGTATGGATACTTCAGTTAGAACTCATGTGACAGAGTTTGGTGGAGTTGATTGAGGAAGTTAGTGGAGTTGTATTCAGTTTAACTAATCTAAACATAGTTGAGCTATTTCTATTCAGTTTAACTAATTGATACAATTAGTGAGAGTGGTGTGAATTAATTATTAATTAATTCACTAATTATAAACTCATTAATCAACTAAAGAATGCATCAGTTAAGTTCAGTGCATGGACAGTTTCAGTGGAGACTAGTGCAGAAATAGGTGAAAGAGTAAGTTAACTATCAGTTGTGACTATATTGTTGCTATTTGCAGCACACATATAGGTGGAGAAGCCCATCAGGATTGCGCAGTACAAGCCAGGTGGTTTATCTATTTAATGAAGCCATCCCATAGCATTGATAACGCAATAGAGGCTAGCTATCAAGTGGAAAAAGATTGGAGCATGTGTTTTGCTAGATCTAGCTTGATAGTGTGTAGAAATTGAGGGTGTGCATGAGAGCTTGTGAGGAGATTTTGTACTATGATTGTTACATGATCTCCATGACATATAATATACAGATAGTTGGGGTTTTCAGCTTTAAGCTTTTCCATTAAATATTGTGTTCATATGTGAGATTGTTTGTGGTTTTAATGTATGCATGCAATTGATTTTATTTCCGCATGTGATGATCAATGGTAGAAGAGATTCTGTATTATGCATGAAGCTAAAATAGTGTGTGATCAGGAGAATCTCGGTGAATAATATATCAGTTATTCAAATTTTCTACATGGTATCGGAGCGATATTGATCATTGGAGCAATTGCAAAACATTGAAGCGGTTGAGTTTTGTGCTGGTGGAATTCGAATTTGCAGCAGTGTTTTCTTGGTGTCGAAGTTGAGATGTCTTTCAACGGATTGTGATTGGAGTATGCCCTTGAGGGCAGCTCGAATTATATTGCATGGAAGGACAAGATGGAGGTGGTGCTGGATGACAATGGGTTGAAGGAGTTCATAGATGCTGAAGTCCCAAAGCCTACTTCTAGTGATGTTGCCGTACTTGACGCATGGCAAAAGAAGACATCAAAGTGACGAAGGATTCTGTTGGAGGGCGTGAAGGATCACATAGTATCCAGCCTGCATGGTAAGGCTTCTCCATTCTTGATGTGGAAAGCCTTGACAGATTTATTCCAAAGAAAGAGCGACCAGAGGAAGTTGGCGCTCAAGGATAGACTCGTGGAACATAAAGATGGAGAAAGGCGACAAGATACCCAAGTACCGTCAAGTTCATCCAATGTAGGGATGAGTCAAAGTGTGGGGGTGGGATCGTTGATGATGAGGACTTGGTGAGTTTGGCTCTCCTTTGTCTTCCGAAGAGTTGGCATTCCTATGAGGATTCTGTCAATGGTTGGGAGAAATTGCCAGGATGGGAGCGACTTTACCTGATCTTTGTGCAAGAGGAGATATGCGGAGTACTGGGGGACTCGATCGTCATCAAAGAACTTCGATGAAGAGAATTGCGCTTTGGCTGCCAAAGAAAAGAAGGGGAAGAGCAAGAAAGCTTCTCATTCTGGTGCGAAAGGCAAGAAGCAGGACATGTCCAAGGTGAAGTGCTTTCACTGTCACCAACACGGACATTATGCCACAAATTTTCCGAAGAAGAAGAAAAATAAGCAGGTTGTTGGATCTGCAGCTGGAGAGGCCTTAGCCTCGCAGTTTGAGCTGGATTTTTCGCTGATCGCATGCTTGGTCTCAAGTGTGGCGGGATCAGTGTGGTTTCTGGACAGTGGTGTGTCTTTTCACATGACAGGAGATCGAGATTTGTTTACTGATCTGGATGAGAAAGATCTTGGAGTGCACATCGAGATGGGCGATGATGGTAGATACAGTGCGACCGGTATCGGTACCATTTCCTTTGAGAGGGAGTCCGGTAAACCCTTCGTATTGAAGGAAGTGATGCATGTTCCAGGATTGAAGAAGAATCTGATCTTTGTGGCGATGTTAGAAGACAAGGGATATGATGTTGTCTTTAGCAAGGGAAAGGCTTTCCGCGGCAGTGAAGGCAACTCGGTGAGACCTCGGGAGGATAGGGGTTCGAGTTAAGAACCTTTATCAATTGCAGGTAGATGGTTGTGCAACAATGGCAGGCAAGGCAGAAGGAGTGGTGAGCCGGGATGATGGCGAGTTGTGGCACTGGAGATTGGGCCACCTTCACCATGGAGCTTTGAAGATACTGCAACAGATTTCTACTGGGCTTCCTAAGGGTACTCTTGCACAGTCAAATCAGTGCAAGGGATGTACCTTCAGAAAATTTGTGAAAGCCACCTTTCATGAGAAGGATAGTCGCACCACGACGATCCTTGAGAGAATTCACACAGATGTGTGTGGACCTTTCTCAGTAGCTTCGACAGCAAAGCACAAGTACTATGTGATACTTGTTGATGATTTTTCTCGAAAGTGCTAGATCTTGTTCATGCAGAAGAAGAGAGATACATACTCAAAGTTCTGTGAGTTCAAGGCACTCGTTGAGAAAGAATCGGGGAAGCAGGTGAAGGCTCTTAGGAGTGACAATGGTGGTGAATTCATCTCTGGAAAATTCAAGGACTTTTGCAGCGTAGAAGGAATTTGAAGAGAGCTCATAGCACCTCTTAACCCACAACAAAACGGGGTTGCTGAGCGGAAGAACAGAACGATCGTGGGTGTTGCACGGGCGATGTTGCATGATCAGGGCCTACCCATTCACATGTGGGCGGAGGCATGCAATACTACAGTATATGTGGAGAACCGTTGTCCTCACAGGATACTTGGCATGAGTACACCCGAGGAGGCGTTTTCTGGTAAGAGGCCTGATATTTCCCATTTGAGGATTTTTGGTTCACCTGTTTACATTCATGTGACGAAGGATGCCAGGAAGAAGCTGGAGCCGACCGCAGAGGTTGGGATATTTGTGGGGTACATTGATACGCCCCACAACTATCGTGTGTATTTTCCAGACAGTCGCAAGACTGTTGTGCGACGGGATATCAAATTTCAGGAGGAGAAAGCCATGAAGTGTTCGCTTGAGAGGGAGCCACACTTACATGCAGATGAGGAGCTATTAGTTCCTAAGGATGAGTCTCAGGATGTGGATCAGCCACAAGATGAGGTTCATGGAGTGAAAGAGACCACTCAGGCAGCGCCAACCATCAGAGGGCGGAAGCACACTACAGAAGCTGAGCGACTGGCTCAAGATGCAGAAGGTCAGAGCACCTACACCGCGCGTGCATGAGACGCTCACTCCGACCGCATATCGGATACATGGCTCTTGTGAGCAAATGTGTCGTGACAGAGCCATCCTCTTTCGAGGAAGCTGTGGAGGATCCCGCATGGGTAGATGCCATGGTGGAAGAGTATGATTCTATTGTTAGAAACAGTGCATGGGAGATTGTCCCGCGACCGGAAGGGAAATCAGTGGTGGGTTCGCGATGGATCTGCAAAGTGAAGCAGGCGGCTGACGGGAGTGTGGAGAATTACAAGGAAAGATTTGTTGCCCGTTGCTTCTCATAGATCGAGAGGATCGATTATGAGGAGACCTTTGCACCTGTCGCAAGGTATTCTTCCATATGGACGATCCTAGCTCTCTGCAACAAGAGATGGGGTGGCACATTCATCAGATGGATGTGAAGACTGCGTTCCTCAATGGGGTGATTGAGGAGGAGGTGTACATAGAGCAGCTCAAAGGTTTCGAAATATTCAGCAGCGAGTCGTATGTGTGCAGGCTCAAGAGAGCGATGTATGGGTTGAAACAAGCACCTAGTGCTTGGTACACACGGATAGACAGTTATTTCACCGGACTTGGATTCTCCAAGAGTGAGGCAGATCCTAACCTATACCAGAGTGTGGTGGAGGGTAAGTTGCTGATCATTGTACTTTATGTAGATGATTTGATTTTGACAGGTGATGAACTATTGATACACTCATGCAAGGCTGATCTTGCAAAAGAGTTTGAGATGAAGGACTTGGGCCTCCTTCATTATTTCCTGGGATTGGAAATTTGGCAGCGCAGTGATGGACTATTTGTTTCTCAGGGTAAGTATGCCCGGGAGATACTGGAGAAGTTCAACATGCATGGTTGCAAGCCTGTTGATACTCCTCTTCCTGGAGGTTGGAGGAAGGAGGATGCTACTTCGGCCGAGGTAGTGGATGCCACTGTTTATCGACAGTTGGTGGGGTCGCTTATGTATCTGGTCAATACACGACCCGATATATGCTATGCTGTTAACCAGCTTTCACAAGCTATGGTTAAGCCAACCAAGCTCTTCTGGAAGGCAGGCAAGCATGTAGTGAGATATCTTAGAGACACATATCTCAGAGGCACATCGGGATATGGATCATGGTACAGACAGGAGGATGAGTTGAGGCGGCATGGCTTCACGGATCGGTATCATCATATCAGAGATTGTGTGCAGCGGAAGATCATGTTACTTTCATACATTCCTACGAAGGATCAGGATGTTGATATCTTGACGAAGGCGCTCACCAGGAGCAAATTCGAATACCACAGGGGCAGGATAGGGGTTGCAGATAATCCTTATCTTGTTGAGAGGGAGTGTTGAGATTGCAACAAGATGATGAGCTTAGTGGAAAGAAGTCGCCTTCACTAAGTGGGCCCGCAGGCTATTTTTGGCGCAAAGTCTATTTTTAGACTATGTCTATTTTTAGACATATGGATCATGTTCTATGAGTTGCAGGATGCTATTTGTGGATGGTTGGACAAGTCAGAAAAAATAGATGGACTTCTATTTTTAGACATACTGGGCGGAATCTATTTTTAGATTGCCTGTCTAAAAATAGATATGGCGAATATTATTAGCTCTTAATAATATTTAGACTCTAAACATTATCTTATTCTCTTGGAGCACTTCAGTTAAGTGCACAGATGTGGCACAGGAGCTGACAGAAGGAATTACGCTATTCCTAAGGGTTACGTGGAGCTATTGCATGGATACTTCAGTTAGAACTCATGTGACATAGTTTGGTGGAGTTGATTGAGGAAGTTAGTGGAGTTGTATTCAGTTTAACTAATCTAAACATAGTTGAGCTATTTGTATTCAGTTTAACTAATTGATATAATTAGTGAGAGTGGTGTGAATTAATTATTAATTAATTCAATAATTATAAACTCATTAATCAACTAAAGAATGCATCAGTTAACTTCAGTGCATGGACAGTTTCAGTGGAGACCAGTGCAGAGATAGGTGAAAGAGCAGGTTAACTATCAGTTGTGACTATACTGTTGCTATTTGAAACACACAGATAGGTGGAGTAGCCCATGAGGATTGCACAGTTCAAGCCAGGTGGTTTATCTATTTAATGAAGCCATCCCATAGCATTAATCACGCAATACAGGCTAGCTATCAAGTGGCAAAAGATTGGAGCATGTGTTTTGCTAGATCTAGCTTGATAGTGTGTAGCAATTGAGGGTGTGCATGAGAGCTTGTGAGGAGCTTTTGTACTATGATTGTTACATGATCTCCATGACATAATATACAGATAGTTGGGGTTTTCAGCTTTAAGCTTTCCCATTAAATACTGTGTTCATATGTGAGATTGTTTGTGGTTTTAATGTATGCATGCAATTGATTTTATTTCCGCATGTGATGATCAATGGTAGAAGAGATTATGTATTATGCATGAAGCTAAAATAGTGTGTGATCAGGAGAATCTCGGTGAATAATATCTCAGTTATTCAAATTTTCTACACATTCCCTCTTGTCGTAGGATCGTCTGCCCCAAGGCCCATTACTATTCACGCGTGGGATGGTGGTGAGTCAGCGGGCACATGTTTGAGGGCCGGTCCAGTCTTAATTCCCACATTCCACTTGTCCTGATGATTGGACATCCGCAGCAGGGAGGATCTATGATGGTTCTTAATAATACTATTTATTTATGTAAATTTTGCATCTCTATATATAGAAATAGTCTTATTTTAAAATTTATTGAATCTTAATAATACATATAATTATGTCATATGCCCTTGGAATTTTTCATTAACATGTTTTTTTATTTTTCAAATTTATTTATTTTATGTGATATGCATAGCATTGCCCCCAACACACATATATATTGAAAAAAAAGAGTTTATTGTAAGTATCGATTTTTTTATATATTTATTAATTCAATTTAAACATGAAATTTTGATATCATGGTTGCAAATATGAATCATTGTTATTTAAATTTCTTTCAATGTGATATGCATATTATGATTTTTTTCTCAAATAAATTGGTTGTAATTTTATTTATTTATTTAGTTTTAACCGGAAGTAGAATTTCTGGAGAATTGATAATTTCTAAAGATCAGTTGTCATTATTAAACCATATAAAACTATTTCATAAATGCCACAAACAAGCCAGTTATAGCATGTCTCAGGAAACTTTAACCCAGGCAGGGAGGGAAATGTATTGTTCACCAAACCACTTGGCCTAAGATCCTTTGACTTGTAATTTTATTAATAAAAACAAAATTATATTATAAAAAATTGAATTGAATCCACTTATTATATTTATTGTTACATTTTATTTTTTTATTACATTTTGAATTGAACTGACATTATGTTTTATTATTATGATTATTTGATCTAACACTTCACTACAACATCTCATCTAATGCCCATTACAACATCTCCCTCGTATTAGGCTATGGGGCACCTCTAGGTGTAATTGGAATATCCACCTAGATTAAAATAATTTTAGAACATTTATAATTAAATTGATTTAAATAGTAATTGTAATTGAATTGGAATTAGAAAGGTTTTTCATATCAAACAAATAAAGGCCTAATTGAACCCTTTTATTGAGTAATTTTATTTTATAAATAAGGGTATTTACCCACACTAACATGTTGGCACATGTAGGGTCAATCACAAGTCAATCTAAGTGGAGCCAATATTTTTAAGAATATTCTTGTGGACCACTTCATAACATCCCTAAAAAGGAAATTAATCTCCTGTGAAAAGTAAATTTAGCAATGAAGAGGAAAATGGTGCATTTATACATGCTAATTAATGCTAGCTTGTGTATCAATTACTAAAAATATTGCAAATTGTTTCCTCACACATTGGAAGGACACATTTAAGCTTGTTATATGACATTAAAAACAAAAAAATGATGGTATTTATTTGTTCATGCTAATTATAAAATGGACACTGTTTTGAGAATTAGACAAATTTCATAAATAGGAATATGAGTCCACAAAACATTGTAGTATGAGATTCAAGCAAGTATATCACCAATTTCGCAAGTCAGAGACCCTCTAAGCATGAAATGACCATGTGCTTCTGGAATTTTCTCACCTTTTATGAAAAAGAAGATCTACCACCACTATGTGAGGAAGATTTCCACACTCGATAATGTTTTCCCTCAAAAATATTACCCTCACCCCTATACCACATTAACTCAATTGACCTAACCATAAATGAGATGGACCACCTGAAAGTAAAAGTATTACCACATGGCACTAGTGACAATGGAAAATGCATTGATTTACAAATTGGTCATGTAAAAGACCTTATTTTTACAAACATGCCACATTAATGAAGGTGTACTCATCATTCAAAAGGAAGGTAAAGATTAAGATGGTTTGTTTTCCTATACCAAAATGAAGGAATTTTTAAATGGATTCTATGAAAATTTTTGTCAAAGATATTATCTTTTTTTTTTAACAAAGTTGGTTTCTATTAGTATTCAAAAAAAAAGGGAAGACGGAGCTCCAAGGTTACAAGAGGTGATATATAAGTAGCAGAGAGAGGTGTGGTAGTGACGTCCGCTGCCACCCTTTTGCTTCTATCTTTCAAAAAAAACTGAAAAACAGAAGGAGCATAGATTCAAATGAACTGAAACAGTAAGAAGACAAATTTGCAAGACATGATTAGTCGATGTTTATATAGCGGAGAGCGGTGGAGTCTTCAGGATTGGCATCTGCTCCCTGGTTTCTTAAATTTGTAGAGCTAGAGCTCGGTGCAGTATTCTTTTCCAACATGTACTTCAAAATTTCAATTGATTCTTGTGTGTGGGTGCACTTGTTGGAGAGTTCTTTGAACTGCTCCTGGAGGGAGGTGATCCTCTGGTGGAAGAAGCTGAGATCGGCTTTGTGTCTCTCTTCAGCCAGCTTAGCCTGAAAATGAAGCTTGTCATCCATGATCTTCTGATGGGCTCTGATTTGTTCCAGTTCCTCTTGGAGGTCAGCACAGTGCAAACGGTCTTCACTCCTCGCCATTCTGGGCAGTAAAAACCAATTTCCAGAAGTCTGTAACAAAGACAGGGAAGAGAAAATGGAAAGGGACAAGGCTTCAAGCAGCAAGGATGAAGCAAAAGAAAACTGGGGCAAAGGGGCTGGCGCTAGAGGCAGGAGGAGAGCTTGTGGGGCGGAGGGCACACCCACAGAAGGGCAGACGCAGCAGCAGTATGGCGAAGGCTTCCACAACAAAGCAACGCAAGGAGAGGAGTGGTAGCCAGAGAGGGGAGGAGGGCGTATAAGAAGGGAGGGGCGAGAAAGGGAGGGCGGGACAGGCCGCAGGAAGTCACGAGAAGGCGGAGGGAGGAATCGAGCGAGGGAGTGGGGAGGAAAACAACCTCGAAAGGGGTAAACTTGTAGAGGGAGATTTAAATCAGATGAAAAAGGATTCGGAATCATTGCAGATGTAGTAAAAAGACCATGTGCATGTTCAGGTGGCATATGAAACCGCCTTCGAATTGAAACTATGATGGTATAGGCACACCAGGTCCATAAAGCGAAGAGCCTTTTGCTGTGGATCCATAGTTGATTGTGCAGATTCATGGCAGGTGGATTTGGAGATCAACATCATTGCAAGAGAGGAATCCTATGGTTCTGTGACAGGCCCTGTTGGCACGGAGGTTCGCCTCCTTGTTGAGGTTGCGGAGAATGTGATAGAAGCTGACACCCTACATATTTTCGATAAGGAGTTGACATCTGCTTGTGGTTTGTTGAAGGGCCACGTTTGATGCCAAGCGTTTGTGAACCATAATGCTGATGATAATGGCCGAATCGCCGAAGATCATGGCATTTTTTATGCCAAGATTTTGCAGTTGTAATATGCCTTGGAGCAAAGCAAGAGCTTCGACCCTGTTATTGGAAAGAGCTCCCAATCCCCATTCAAAGGAAGAAATAATGTTACCCTCTTCGTTACAGATAATACCACCAGCCCCAGCCACGCCCGGGTTGGACTTAGACGCACCATCAAAGAATAGAGAGGGCCTTTTGCAATTTTTTAACCAGATGCTGAAATCCTCCTCGCTCAGTTGAATTTTCCAACTATTGTTGGTGATGTTCCACTGATTGGTGAGGCTGTTGCTATGATTGATGATGTTATTCTTGTCCAGCAGGTAGCTTATGAAATTGCACTCTTCCACACATAGATCCTTATAGTCAATTTGGTTTGCATGATTCTTGGTTGAGATAGTTTCGAGTGTAAGACTTCTAGCTTTACTACATAGCTTCCTAAAGTCAGTTGCTTTATCCTTGAAAACTTTCCAATTTCGAGCCAGCCAAATATTCCAAAGAGTTGTGAGGGGGAGAGTATCCCAAACTCTTTTTGCTATACTGTTCTTTTTTCGTTTCCAGGGGTAGCATTTCTTCCATAAGCCCAAGGCTTCAATGATGGTGCTGTGTGAGCCCCATGGGAGGTTGGAGTTTGAGGTGAGCTCCTTCCAATAGCTGGTGGCAAAGGGGCATTCGATGAAGAGATGTTGAATGGTTTCTTTAGTAGCTTGACAGTTTGGGTAGCGGGAGGGACCAATCACACCTCGTTTTTTTAAATTATTAGAGGTTAAGATTTTCCCTTTGAGTAAAGTCCAAATGAAGAATTTGATCTTGGGGAGGGCCTCAGATCTCAAAGCTAATTTCCAGAGAGACCATATGGGCGCAAGGTATTCCATATTGCAAAGAGTTTGATAGCCTACTTTAATAGAATAGGTCGATCCTGATGGATCCCAACGACAATCATCCTCATTGTCCTGCTTTAAAGGAGCAATTCCATGAAGATGAGTTTGGAGGGCTGCAAGACTCACTTCTAAGTGAGCTGGGACTTTGGGAAATTGCCACTCGGTCCAAAGCATAGATTGAGCATCCCAAATGGATATCTGGTTTAGGCTATGCAGTCCCATGTTGCTGAGATAGGCCAGAATATGATGAGTTCCCTGATTACTGTTAATGGGGGCCTGCCCCATAATTATGTCCGCCCCAATGCTGATGTTGCTGCCACCCTTTAGCACTTTGGATATATTATGGGCTAGAAAGGAAATAGATTTTTTACAGAGCCCCCAGATCCTAGTGCAAGTTTTATTGGGGATAGCTTGGTCAAGAAGATGCTTCCTTGAAGTATTTATGTATTTAATTTCCAGAACACACTTCCACCAGGCTGGCTTGCCGCTGATTAGCCTCCAAATTATCTTCCCACCAAAAGCCAGATTCATAAGCTTTGGGGAGCGGATACCCAAACCCCCATGCTCTTGATCTTGGATGACTTGCTTCCAGTTAATGAGATTGTATTTTCTTTTCTCACATTTCCCACCTTGCCAAAGAAATTGACGAATAATGGCCTCCACTTTGTGATGGAAGGTGGCAGGGGCTTGAAGGAGGGAAAACTAGTATAAAGGTAGGGAGGAGAGGCCCGATTTGAGGAGTATAAGGCAGCCAGCAGGGTTGAGCCAAGAAGCTCCCCATTGTTGCACTTTCCTTTTCATTTTGTCAATGATAATGTCCCAAACTTCAGCCTTCAGGGGACCTGTGCTCACAGGCATGCCCAGATAAGAGAAATGCCCCCAATCCAACTTGTAAGGGACCTCAAAAATGTTGGCAATGTTGTGCAAAGACTGAGCTGAAGTATTCCATCCATAAATACAACTTTTAAGATGATTAATCATGACTCCAGAATAGCTCATAAATTTATCCAAGGGAGATTTGAACCGATGAGCTATGATGTTGGAGGCCCCTCCCATTAGCAGTGTATCGTCAGCAAATTGAGAATGGTTCATGTTTTTGAATCCATTGCCAAACTTAAGGCTAGTGATGAGCCCGACCTGGCGCTTGTATTCTAGGTCCTTACTAAAGGATTCAGCCATTAAAATGAAAAGATAAGGGGACAAGGGACAACCTTGTCTTAGTCCACAAGACGACTGAAAAGAGGGAGCTGGCCTGCCATTAATGAGGGGGGAGATCCAAGGGCCAGTAATGCAGGCTTTAACAAGGTCTAGGAAAGAGGAATCAAATCCCAATTTTTTAAGGACAAAAATGAGGAAAGAGTGTCAGACCCGGTCAAAAGCATTGGTTAAATCAAGCTTAAGGATAAAGCCTTTTTCATTGCGAGAGAGGCTAGAATGGATTGCTTCTTGAATAAGAAGGATGGAATCAGAGATTTGTCTATTGGACAAGAAGCCTCCTTGGTTCTCGGAGATGAGAGAATGAAGATGGGGTTTCAGGCGAAGAGCTAGGATTTTGGTCAGGATTTTATAAGAGGAGTTACAAAGGGAAATGGGCTGAAATCTGGAGAAGGAGGAGGGTCGATTTTCTTTGGGAATGAGGGAAAGATGAGTAGCATTAGTATAGCCTCCTATTTTGCACCTGCGTTGGGTCCATTGTATCAGTTTGACCAAATCTTTTTTGATAATTCCCTAATATGTCCTGTAAAGGAAAAGCCATCGAGGCCCGGAGCTTTATCTGGTTGCAGGGTCCATATTGCTCTTTGGATCTCTGTTTCATCAATTTCCCTGGTGAGCAGATTATTGATGTCCTCATTGAACATAGTGGGAAGGTACAGGAGGAAATCAGAGTAATCCTCGTTGTTGCTCGTCTCAGTGAGAAGGTCTTGAAAGTGTGCAGAAGCGACCATTTTGATTGCTTCTTGATCGATATGAAGATTGCCCTCAGCATCAGTGATGGAACTTATGTTGTTTTGAATTTTGCTAATAGTGGCTTGTTTGTAGAAAAAAGCAGAGTTCTTGTCACCTCCTTGTAGCCATAGCTGTCTCGATTTAATGCGCCATTTCTGCTCCTCCCCTCTGTTGGCGCAATAAAGCTGACAGTAAAGATCATTTTCAGGCACACGATGTTCTGGGATGAGTCCATTTGTTTCGATTTTATCATGGATGCCTTCCAGTCTTCACTTTATATCTGATTGTATCCTCTCTGGCTCATTGTAATGGAATTTTTCCCATTCCTTGAGAGCGATTTTAGTGTTCTTCAGCTTGCTTTCCCATATGAATACAGGTGATCCTTCTATATGTTGGCTCCAAGCATACCGGACAATGTTATTGGCTTCAGGGATATTGTTCCACAGAGGATTGTATTTAAAAGGAATAGGCCCTAAAGGGCATTGCTCGTCAAGGGTGAGCGTGATTGGGTAGTGATCAGAAGCAGAGAAAGGAAGGACGAGGGTCGTAGCTGTGGAGAAGGAAGTTAGGAGGGTGATGTCCACAAGAAATCTGTTTAGTCGCTCCATAATATTGTCCTTCCCAATTCTACGGTTGCTCCAAGTAAATTTGCGATTTTTAGGAACTATGTCAACCAACTCATGCTCCTGCATGATGCCTTCTAGCTGAGTCTCGAAAGGATCTTGGGTGAAATTTCCTCCTCTTTTTTCATTGGAGTGGAGGATGAGATTAAAGTCTCCTCCTATTATTATATTATTGTTCTCTTCTTCATCTATGTCAGTCTTGATAGAATTCCAGCATTGTTCTTTATCTTTTTAATGATTTGGTCCGTAAACATTGTAGGTGACTACTTTTTTTTTGTCTCCGATGTTCTCTAATATGACTTTGATCCAATTCTGGTTAATAATGTTGCCTTTAATTCTCCATTCACTATTGTTCCAAAGGGTGACAAGACCCCTAGAAGCACCTCTTGATTCAGAGAGAAGGCCTTCATACTTCTTGAGCTTGTCAATAATGTATTTCATTTCTGATTTCCCTTGCTTAGTTTCTTGCAAGAGTAGGATTCCTAGTTTCTCATGGTTTATCAGATCTTTAAGGGCAACAGTTTTGGAGGGGTGCCCCAATCCCCTGCTGTTCCAAGAAAGGACTTTCATCATTGAGTACCAGTGGTATGAATGGTTGCTCGCCCCCCTTGTTCTTTAGCCCCCATTTCCTTGCTACTTTGGCCCAAGATGTAGGTTTCAATAGGGTTTTGGGTGCCCATTGCAATATCTTTTTGTGCATTTTCATCTCTTTGTTGCTTGATAGATCTCCTTCCAGGCCCTTGCTTTTTATGAGGATCAAGGTTTTCACCATGCTCTTTCGAAGAGTTTCTAGTAGCACGGATGGAGGGGGGATCAGGGGCAGAGGGGGGATCCTGATGGGAAGGGGAGGAGCATGGAGCATCAAGTTGGGAGAGGGGGATGAAGAGAGGAGGATCATCCTCGGGAGGGGATAATGAGGAAAAGGGGTTGGAAGATTCCAGGTTGGAATTGGGAGGAGGGGGGCGAGGGGCTGGACAGAGGACGCAGAAGGATGAATGGGGGGTTCCTGGGAAGAAAGAGAGGAGGTGGAGGCTAAGGGATTGGCTTGATAAGGAGTAGAGGATCGGATAGCTTTAGGGTTAGAGGCATATTTATTTTTTTTAATCGTTTCCCATTGTGCTTCTTGGTCAGGGTTTTCAACATCAATAACTTTAGAACAACGATTTACAAAGTGGCCGTATTCATGACATACCTTACATTTGAAAGGGATCTGCTCATAATCAAGTTGCTGGATGTGAGTCCAGTCATCCACCTTGAGCTTGATGGCCTCCGAGAGCCCTTTACCTAATTCAACCTCAACGTAGATCCTAGCACATGCTTGTATGTTGTCCTTTGGTTCGCTGCGATCAATGAATTTTCCGACGACATTCCCAATGGCACGAACCGATTCATCTCCCCAACAGTGGAGAGGGAGGTGAGGAAGACGGACCCAAACCAGAACCACGCTGGGCACAACTAGCTCGGGATCGAAGTCCAGGGTCCATTTGTTAAGATACAGACCTCTAGAGTCCATGAAATAAGGCCCATTCTTGAAGATTAAGTCCTTGACCTCTTTGGATTCGAAATGAAAAATGAAATACCCTTTCCCACAAAAGCGTATGGAGATTTTGCCATTAAATTTATCGGCCTAGTTTCGCTCTACCCATTATTGCACCATTCTCGGAGAGGGCCAAAGCCCAGTGAATTGTCCTATAAGTCCTTTTTCAACGAAAGAAAGAGCAGCCATGCGAGGAAGAGAAGGAGGAAGAATGACTTCCTGAAGGCCCTCAAGTTTCTTTACAAATTTGGAGATTGTCGGCCAAGGCCTCTGAGGCGGCAGAGATTTAACAAGGGTGGAGAAGGCAAGTTGAGCAGCGGCAGCCTCCGGGGAGGAGCCCGGAGGGGCCATGCCAGAAGAAGAGAGGGAGAAAAGCCGAGGGCACTGGAAAGCTAGGAGCGGCTGCAGCAGCAACGCGACCTAGAGAGGACCCGAGCATAGTAGCATTCGATCAGCAAAAAAAAAAAATATCGTCAAAGATATTATCATGTCATTAGATTCCTTAAATTTTCAAATGTTACCAAACTATTTTGAAGACACATATTTGAGGGAAGATTCACATATGATGTCATTATCTGTCTCTTTGTCTTAACTCCAAGAAATCAATACATAATGGAAGTAAGTCATTTAAATAGAGATAGCAGAGATTGACTCACAAGGAGTTCACCTTGTTAACCAACATCTTACCATATTCATTCTTAAAAATTATAATTGACCATCCAAAATATGAGCATTTCTTGACAAAAAAAAATGATATGAAATTAATCAATAAAAAATACAATAATACATCTTTTCTAAACACATTTATATCTCACCAAAAAAACTTACCCTTTCATAATGAAGTATGGTAACATTCCATTTACATATAATCTTTGAATATGTTCAAAAATATAAAAGGAAAATATGGTGGAAGTTCTCTCATTTCATAGTGATGATGTTCCTCTCCATAAAGGATTGCAAATGTTGTACCTTATACCAAGGATGTCATGTCTTGTCAAATTTCTTGTTGGAATATGATTTGAAAAAGACACTCTATGCGTTTTGCACACATGAGGATTACAATATAATTAACGAAGTTTATAACCAAAATCATATTTTGATTTACATAAATAGATGATTATAAGTTTTTCATGACCGCAAATTCAACTAGACGATTAGAATTGAAATTAACACTGGTAAACTCAACTCAACAAATAAAATTGAAATACAATCTTCATTAAAAGTTTCCCACTAGAGACACATTAAACTTCAATGGTTATGAAAGTTGAAAAAATCCAATGGAAAGTACTGAACCTTTTTTAAAGATTCGATTGGAAAGTTCTAAAATAACTCGATAACATTATTTAATTAAATCCAACGACATGGTTTCGAATGCATCACATGGTAACTTTGAAATCTGCGTCGATGGTATCTTGAAATATCCCGAGTGCCTCGTTGAAAATTTTCTTGAAATCTCCCCAGCGCTTCATCCAAAAATTTCTGAAATTGTCACAGCTGTTTTTAAATCTCCCCGGTGGAAAGCCATTATGAGATTTAAAAATTTGAAATCTCGCCATCCAGGGTGTTTTTTGAAAGCCTTAGTTTAAAAAATCTACAGAATAACTCAAAACTTTCGGTAAGATTATGAAAATTTTCGGCAAAGATTTTTGAAAATTTGGGTTATAGTGGTTAAATTTCAGTATTTTGGGTGTCTTAAGGGTTTTTGATGGTGCTAAATCCATTTCCACCATAAAAAATGGAATTCAAACCCTCCAACTCCCTGATTTTTTGAAAAAAAAGTTACCGGATTCCGGCAAAACTCTATCGTCCGGGCTATTTTTTTATGTCCACAGACAACTCCTTTCTGAAAAAGCTCATCGAGTAGTTTCTCGAAATCTCCCCCATTAAAGCAGTGAGGTTTTTTTTCAAGAGGCCACTCGCACGAGATGGAATTTCACGTGTAAATTTGTGTAAATTTATGGGGCATTTTGCTCGATACCTATATTTTTTTTATCTTTGTTTTTCTCGGCATGCTTGGAACTATGGAAAAGGCATTTTTGATGGGAACCAATTTTTTGAAAATGTCATTAACGCCTATTTATTTTCACTTTTTTTCTAGTTACCAATACCCAATAAAGCTTTAATGTGAGACATTGTGGATAATCCGAGAATTTCTCTTACATTGTTGGCAACTTGGCATCTATTTAGAGTTGGCAATGGGCATAAATCCTCAAATTCCTCATTGAACGACACGTCGCGCAAAGACAATCGAAAACTATTAGACATGTTCATTGTTGTGATACCAAGTACAACCAGTAGGTATTCCTTTATACTTCGAAAACTTTAATTTCTTTGTGTGTACAGTGTATCACTTATAAGTGTTGTCATCAATGACATTCTTCTAACTTCTGAAGTACTCATGATCAATGACATTATTCTAACCTCTCAAGTACTTTATGTATATTTGTATTAATAATTGAAATTAATGAGGTCAATTTCAAAGGTTATGTAGTCGATATATATATATAAATAATTTGAAATGAAGCTTGGAGTAGTTGAGTTGATGGCGCACATATAGGACGACGGAGAGGATGATTTGACTCTAGAGTTATATGAGTCCTAACGACGCTATGATATCATCGTTCAGTCATTAATCAACCAAGTATTTGATTTGGATTGATGTGGATTATGTTCACTCATCTAGTTAATGTCCATAATGTTGTGATTTCCCTGAGGAGTTAAAACTTAATATATTCCATAATTCCAATTTGCACCATGCTCGCTCATCTCACGAGTAGACAAGTCACGACATAGGACATGAATTAATGAAATGGGTGAATATTGACAATGAATTATGGTGATTACAGGAGGAAATGCATCCATAGACCAAATATTTGGTTGATTATATTGATCTATTTATGTTTACAACAATAAATTTCAATAACTACGGAAGGTATCACACCTACATGTTGCGATGAATATGGGCTTTTAAGGCCTTCAAATAGTAGAGAGTCGAGATAAATTTGCCTCCCTTTGGCCATCAATTTATCACTAGCAAACTACCAGTATGTCAAACGATTTCAACCACTTGGTCCCTCTCATTGTTTCTGCCATGGATCAAGCTAACTCCCCAGTAATGAATGTGAAGGACACTCCCACTTTGGGCCATGGAGCATTGAAGAGAGAAACAATAATAATTGCCTGATAATTTGCGTCTACAACACCTCACAAATCTGTAAGTACTTAGCCTCAAATACAACTTGCAAGCACCTCCATGTGGTAATCCCAGGTTAACATTCCCCTTCAACTTCATTCATTGAATTTGAACATGCATTTTTCAAAATGAAACCCTGAAACTCATTAATAAAGCACGAATTTGCATATTATGAGTTATTTGCACTTACTATTTTAACATTTTGGTATGATATAACTTTATTTTCACTTACAATATTCCATATTAATTGATAGCAACATTTTTTCAAACACACCTAGACTGATATGCTTTGTGACGAATTGTAAAAGTAATTATAGTGTCTCATATTGGTTGATAGCAACGTCTTATCAAACAAATATAGACTAATATGCTCTGTGACGAAATGTAAATGTAATTAGAATATCCCATATTGATTGATAGTAATGTTTTATCAGATCCAGGATGTTTCAGAGCAACGCAGAATGTACCTGCCCGGCGGTGGAGGTTACCAAGAAGATTGCACAAGAGACCTGAAGGAGGCATCCCGAAACATCTTTCCCGATCCTTGTGTTGGAAAGTGATCACCTAAACTAGGTGTGTGGCCACATGTGATTTTCCATGGAAGTCTATTTTTGGACATGTCGATCATATTCTATGAGTTGCAGGATGCTATTTGTGGATGGTTGGTCAAGTTGGAAAAATAGATGGACTCTATTTTTAGACATATTGGGCAGAATCTATTTTTAGATTGCCAGTCTAAAAATAGATATGTCGAATATTATTAGCTCTTAATAATATTTGGACTATAAACATTATCTTATTCCCTTGGAGCACTTCAGTTAAGTGCACAGATGTGGCACAGGAGCTGACAGAAGGAATTATGCTATTCCTGAGGGTTAATTGGATCTATTGCATGGTTGACTTCAGTTAGAACTCATGTGGCAGAGTTTGGTGGAGTTGATGAGACAGTTGATGGAGTTGTGTTCGGTTTAACTTAGTTGAACTAGTTGTATTTAGTCTAACTGATAAATACACTAGTGATGAGTGGTGTGAATTAATTATTAAATAATTCACTAATTATTAACTCATAAATCAACTAAAGAATACACCAGTTAACTGCAGTGCATGGACAATTTAGTGGAGACCAGTGTTAGAGGTGGGTGAAAGGGTGAGTCTACTATCGATTAGAGACTTATAATTTAAAGAAGGAGATTGTGCATGCATTATCGTATTCAGTTAAATATATTCGTTAGCGGCAGCCGTTGGACCCCAACTGGACCCCATTGTTTGTCTATCTGATCATGTGAGAGGTGGTGCATGTGTAACGGGATTGAGTGATATGTATGACCAGCTATTTTGTGTAGCAGGGAGAGGCCACATCTTCGGCAGGAGCTAAGGCAAAATACATGCCTCTGTCACTATAATATGTACAGGCTTGTCTGTCTTCCTTTATACATACCGTGTTTCGATATGTGATCGATTAATGTTTCAATGGTGCGCATAAAATGTTTTTTTAATTCCGCAAATTGATGATCAATGGTAGAAGAGATTATGTATTATGCATGAAGCTCAAATAGTGTGTAATCAGGATAATCTCGGTGAATAAGTGATCTATTATTCAAATTTCTACATGGTATCAGAGGTAATTTGATCATCGGATCTATTACAGTGATTACATTTTATTTCTTTAGGCAGAGTCTGTAAGAGGGCCAAGTAGCCTCTAGATTCATCCTTTCTTTGAAAGGTGAAAAATCCATTAAATTCCCCTAGAGTCTAACTCTGTACTAGAAATACTTTGTTCTCGCAATTTCTATCGAAGCGTTGATTTTTGAGCTGTGAAGGGGGGAGAACTCCACTTTGTGCATGGTTTCAAAGTCAAAGCGAGATGTCTTCAACGATCACATTGAGGCCTGATAGTTTTAATTGTTATTGCAAGGAAAGACAGATGGAGGTGGTGTTGGGGAGGATAATGGGTTGCTGACTTGCTGAGAGTAGCAAGCCCTGCGGCCACTTCTACCGATGTTGCCGTAGTTGAGCTTGGCAAGAAGGGACAGGCAGGTCTGCGGATTCTGTTGGAGGGCATGAAGGATCACATAGTGTCCAGCCTTCATGGTAAGGCTTCTCCATTCTTGATGTGGAAAGCCTTGACAGATTTATTCCAAAGCAAGAGCGACCAGAGGAAGTTGGCGCTGAAGGATAAACTCAGAAACATAAAGATGGAGAAAGGCGACAGTATGCCCAAGTACCTCACGAAGTTCACCCAATGCAGGGATGAGCTGGGAAGTGTGGGGGTGACTGTAGATGATGAGGACTTGGTGAGCTTGGCTCTCCTTGGGCTTCTGAAAATTTGGCATTCCCATCAGGACTCTGTAAATGGTCAGGAGAAATTGCCAAGATGGGAGCGACTTTGGTCGGATCTTGTGCAAGAGGAGATAAGGCGGAGTACCAGGGACGGATCTTCATCAAAGGCATCTGATGAAGAGGATTGCGCTTTGGCTGCCAAAGCAAGGAATGGGAAGGGAAAGAAGAATGCTTCTCAATCCGGTGCGGATGGTAAAGAGCGTGACATGTCCAAAGTGAAGTATTTTCACTGTCACGAGCATGGGCATTATGCCACGAATTGTCCATAGAAGAAGAAGAACAAGGTGCTGCCGGAGTCAGTACTGTGAGGCTCTTGCCTCACAATTTGAGCTGAC
Source organism: Pinus albicaulis (assembly GCA_034641835.2). Classification (NCBI taxonomy): domain Eukaryota; kingdom Viridiplantae; phylum Streptophyta; class Pinopsida; order Pinales; family Pinaceae; genus Pinus; species Pinus albicaulis. The sequence continues at coordinate 300,328,382 of CM076576.1, read as the reverse complement.
TTCTTACTGACTCCTGACAAATTATACACAGACTGGGTGTTTTGAGAGGGTGCCCTCTTCTGCTAATAGATAATCTTTTCAGACTGGGTGAGACTAACAATGCTGATGAAGGAACACACAAATGCAACCTATACTGCATGAGAGGACTCTTTGTGAGGTCTTTCTTCCCACCCCCTTTCACCAGTACATCCAAGTTGAAGAAGAATGACCCACAAAGGAGAGAGATAAGGCTGTGTTGACTTCAAGAAGGTGTCAACAAGGCAACAGGAGCAAGTCAAGAAGGCCGATCCGCAAGTCAGACCCCTCACGCACTGGCAGATGAATGCCCATGAGCTTCCTACTGTTGGGAAGTGCAAGAAAGACATGCAATTGATGCTTGAGAGGGAGCAAGTTTTGCATGTAGGGAATAGTGAACCTCGAGATGTGGATCAGCCACAAGATGAGGATCATGGAGTGGAAGAAGCCATTCATGCAGAGAAATTTCGTGCCAAATGGGCAGAGGGAGTGCATGCAGCTATACCACCAAGTGAGAGGCGGGGCGACATGCATGAGTAATCCCAAGAGGAGATTTTTGGGCAGGATTCATTAAGATGGTGTGGATCTCATGAATTGAACCTAGCTACGAGGTGCCCACAGTGCAGCAGTAGCATGATCAGTTGGATTGATGCAGGCAGATCAAAGTGATGTTGTCAAGACACCTGATGAACCGTAGTTTATTAACGGCAACAAAGGCAAGTGTGAGGTTCAACAACGCCAATACCCCATGAGCAGGCCAGTCTTAAACAAAAGTCAAGAATTTAATATAGGAGAGCCACCACCGATTGAGTTGTTTGGAGCCTATTCAGTTTCAGAAGAGTTGCAGAGCAGATGCATGGAGTTGCATGGCGCTTGTGAAGGTTGCAGGGCGAATGCATGGAGTTGCATGTCGCATGCAAAGACAGTCCTTTCTTGTTGAGAGGGAGTGTTGAATATTTCAACAAGAAACAGTGAAGGAGGCATCCTGAAACATCTTTCCTGATCCTAGTTGGAAAGTGATCACCTAAACTAGGTGGGGGGCCACACAGGTGATTTTTGTCGCAAAGTCTATTTTTATACTATGTCTATTTTTAGACATGTCGATCATATTCTATGAGTTGCAGGATGCTATTTGTGGATTATTGGTCGAGTCGGAGAAAATAGATGGACTTCTATTTTTAGACATACTGGGCGGAGTCTATTTTTGGACTGCCAGTCTAAAAATAGATCAGTTGAATATTATTAGCTCTTAATAATATTTGGACTATAAAAATTATCTTATTCTCTTGGAGCACTTCAGTTCGAGCTATGGATGTGGCACATGCATCTGACAGAAGGAAGTACGCTATTCCTTGGGTTTAGTTGAGCTATTGCATGGTTGACTTCAGTTAGAACTCATGTGGCAGAGTTTGGTGGAGTTGAAGAGACAGTTGATGGAGTTGTGTTCGGTTTAACTTAGTTGAACTAGTTGTATTTAGTCTAACTGATAAATGCACTAGTTATGAGTGGTGTGAATTAATTATTAACTCATAAATCAACTAAAGAATACATCAGTTAACTGTAGTGCATGGACAGTTCAGTGGAGACCAGTGTTAGAGGTGGGTGAAAGGGTGCGTCTACTATCAGTTGTGACTATACTTGTGCATGAGATTTGCACACACATTGATTGAGATTGCCAATGAGGATTGCACAGTACAAGCCAGTGGGATTCGAACTTGGATATCAATGGCTATTCATCTTTGCACTGCAGAGAGGAAGCAGCGTGGAGCATATTGGAGTATGTGATATGTATGATTCGAGCTTGTTTTGTGTGTAGCATGGGAGATAGTGTCGAGAGATTGTGAGGAGTTTTGTGCTATGTATTGTTACATGTTCCTCTATCATTATAATATACAAAGATAGCTTGGGTGTTTTCAGCTGTAAGCTTTCCCCATTACATACTGTGTTGATATGTGTGATTGATTAATGTTTCAATGTGCGCATGCGATTGTTTTTTTTAATTCCGCAAATTGATGATCAATAGTAGAAGAGGTTATGTATTATGCATGAAGCTCAAATAGTGTGTAATCAGGATAATCTCAATGAATAAGTGATCTATTATTCAAATTTCTACCGGAAACTCCACATGTCATTATTGAGGGTTTAGATGGAAATTAGAATCTTTGACATAACACTAGAAAAAACATTTGATTAGGCTATCGCTGACCAACCCATTTCAAACAAATGTGCTAACCATATTCTTAGAAGACTCAACCGCGTAGCACTAGGCTTCAATTTCTAAAGAACATTGACCAACAATTGATAAACCTATAACCACAAATGAACTTTCCTTTATGATTTAATATTGTCTTAACTAAGTTTTCACATCAAATACTCATAATCATCTTTGTTGAGGTTCAAATTTCTTGGTTGAGAAGATTACCCTTCAAATCGGGATAAGGAGATAGTGATACCACCCTCCTTGACCTCAGTATTAGTAACACCTGCATGCAGGTAACAATAACAGAAAATCTCCCTAGATGCGGGTGACTGCAGGAGTACGAATGACAATCGCCTCTCCCATGCCCATGAGGACGAAGATCTGCAACGCAGGTCCTCACCCGATGTGGATCCTCAAACCAGTAACCATTCGCATGAGATGAATGAGATAAGGCATGATGAAGACACGCTTGGCTAGCATCACCCCCTCCAGGGTACCTCTCTACAACAATCATCCCAAATGATTACCTATATCAATATGCCGACTGACCATAATTCTTCACTCGAGCCTGCTCATGAAAACGGTTATGGCATGTAGCTGCGTGCGAGGCTCAATCATGTTCTTCCCCTTCGCATGTGTTACATGCCTTTTAAAAGGAAGGCCCCTTAGCACAAAGAGATTCACGATCAGCTCCCACTGTGCAACCCTCTTCCTAGAGTTGTGTTGTGCAGAAATATTTGGGCTGCGAGTTACCTACCCTGCACGTCTCATCCCAACTCCATCTGTCCCACTAGTCTAAATAGTCTTCGTGCACCCATTACCCCGCGTCCCTCGATGTTCTATCCCCCTTATCGTTCCCCCTGTCCACTTTCTTCTCCCCTACTTTGACCCTCTCCCCCTGCCGAGCATCCCTCCATCTCTGTCACACCTCTGCTTCAGCAGGCCATGGAACCTAGGTTGCGCCAAAGAACCATCCGTGGAGGGCAGAGAGGGGCACTCCCTAGTCTTTACCACCGCGGGATGGACAATCGCCTGGAGTCTGTTGAAGGCTCCTCCTCAGGCAGTTTCGCTAGACGAGTCCCGAACCAGATTAGGAGGAGGAGGCCCCCATGCAAGCTTCACAGAGGGGCAAATGTGGACCTCGGAAGTCCACCATCAAGATCATCCCCCACCTCACAAGATTGAGCCTCTTCCGGCTTAGGAGTATGAGGGTGATTATAAAAATGTATGGATTATGGATTCTGAAGGAACTTGGACGCACGTCCCTGACGCAAAATATCCGGTGGCACCCATCCTCTGCGCATCGGCCCCCAAACCTATGCGTCCACCCAATGATACAGAGGAAGCGGTTGCGCAAGCATACGCTTGCCCCATAGTGGAAGAAGAGCCAAACAGTAATGATGAAGCTGAAGACTAAGGACTACGATTCTGATCAGTTCTTCCTTGTTTTTTGTCATGCCTGCTATCACCACATAATTTAAAGTTATACTTATGCTTCCACATATTTTGTAATTTCTGGATACACCAGCGCTTCTGTGGATTTTGTAATTTCCTGCTTCAAGTATTTTCCGGGTTGGTTTCCTCCACAAAGGCAACCCCGAAACCATGCATCTAAGGCTGGGATTGGTTAAGCGCAGCTTACCAACCTAGCTTGTAGCATATGTATTGTTTCTATTTTCGAATTAATATATATTAGCCTAATTTACCCAAAAAAAAAAAACAGAAAAATTATAATTGCATGTGAACTTGCATTTATGATTTAATATTGTCTTAACTAAATTTGCACATCAAATACTCATAATCATATTTATTGAGGTTCAAAATTCTTGGTTAAGAATATTACCCTTCAAATCAGGACAAGGAGGTAGTGATACCACCCTCCTTTAACTCAATGTCAATAACACCTGTATGCAGGTAACAATAGAAGAAAACCTATAACCACGTATGGACTTGCATTTATGATTTAATATTGTTTTAACTAAGTTTTCACATTGAATATTCATAATCATCTTTTTTGAGGTTCAAAGTTCTTGGTTGAGAATATTACCCTTCAAATCAACACAAGGAGATAGTGATACCACCCTCCTTGACCCTAGTATCAGTAACACTTGCATGCAGATAACAATAACAAAAAATCTATAACTGCATATGAACTTGCATTTATGATTTAATAGTTTCTTAACGAAGTTTTCACATCAAATACTCATAATCGTCTTTGTTGAGGTTCAAATTTCTTGGTTGAGAATAGTACCCTTCGAATTAGGACAAGGAGGTAGCGGTACCACCCTCCCTAACCTTATTGTCAGTAACACCTACATGCAAGTAACGATAGCATAAAAACTATAACACATATACACTTGAATTTATGATTTAATATTATCTTAACTAAGTTTTCACATCAAATATTCGTAATGATATTTTTGAGGTTCAAAGTTATTATTTGAGAAGAATACCCTTCAAATCAGAACAAGGAGGTAGCGATACAAGTAGCGATACCACCCTTCTTGACATCAATATCAGTAACACCTGCATGCAAGTAACAATAGAAGAAAACCTATAACACATACAAACATGCATTTATGATTTAATATTGTCTTAACTAAGTTTGCACATCAAATATTCATAATAATCTTTGTTGAGGTTCAAAGTTCTTAGTTGAGAAGATTACCCTTCAAATTAGGAAAAGGAGGTAACAATACTACCATCCTTGACCTCAGTCTCAGTAACACCTCCATGCAGGTAACAATAACAAAAAAACTATAACCGTGTATGAATTTGCATTTATGATTTAATATTGTCTTAGCTAAGTTTGCACATCAAATACTCATAATAATTTTATGTTACCAGAACAAAACTACGATGGTAGCGACACATCGAAATCAAGGTTGATTGATAGCGATATGAATGCGATTGTCGTTTTTGTTGCCGTCACCACCATCAGTACCATTATAATTTCTATAATTTTCTCGGTTGACTTTGGGTGGTTAAGTAATTGCCATGGAAAAATTTAGTGTACTTAAATTGATGACATTTTTTGGCAATCATTGATGCATCTAAGGGTGCTATTTTTTAGTGATAACACCTTATTAAACTTACATTTTTACTTATATAATGACTACCAATCCTCCATTATTTATTCCATTCTTGTGATTTAATTGCGGTTTAACCTTAGATAATGCAACTCAATATTTGTCTGTTTTCTATTTGTTGTTGAAATCTCAAAGACAATTTAAAATTCAAAGTATTATTTTAGAGTTCAATGAAAGGTTAAATTAGGTTTTTATTTCTCGAGAACTATGATTATTTATTAAATCCAAACTGAGTTTTTCTTTATATTTATTTTTTGTTTATAGGTAATATATTTTAAGCTCGTTGTGTTAAGTGTTTTTTTTTAATTGTTTCGCATGTAAGTAAATTATTTAAATGGAAATGCCTCCAAAAAGGAAGGTTCAATCAACTATAAATAAATTTTATGGATATTCTAAAACATCAAAAACTTCCAATGTTAAAAATATTCCACATATACCCGATTTGAATGATGACGTTAACGAAGATAAGGGTGTAGAATTTAATGTGAATCTAGAAATTCTTGGCCATGAAAAATAAGGACGGGATGGTGGATCTAGTAGTTTGAGGAGGAAGACCTTCTCAAAATGTGAATTTTGATAAGTGTGGATTATAAAACATCCTTGGGTGTACAATACCAATGTTGAAGATGACAAGACTCATATGAAGTGCAAAATTTGTGAGAAATACAATGCTCAAGGTCCATGGGGTATTGGAAATAGATGTAATACTATTCAATATGATGTTGTGCAACTCATGCAAAAAATTGTATTCATCAAACATCATATCACATAAATTTGTATGAAATTGAAAGGTTGGCAAAGCCCATTACATAACACACAGTGGATACAAGTGAGGCGAATAAAGAAAGAGTCATAACCACCATATTTTATTCCACAGAAGAATATTTCAATTTCTACTTATGAAGATATCTATCATCTTCAAATGCATCTACAAACGCAAAAATATGACTTCTCGAGTGGATTATTCTTCCTACATAAATAGAAAATATACCATTGAATTTATTCACTCTATATCAAATTACCTCGAAAAAGTGCATGCTAGAAAAATGTTAGAAATCCTATTTTTATATATAATGTTATATGAAAGTATAAACTGTGGTTTGGAACAACACCTTGTTGTGTTTTCTACATATCTAGACTTAGAAGTTTTGGGCCCTTCAATGTCACAATTTATGAAAATTATTATAGTTCCTTATGGGAAAAGAAATATTGTATATGATACCATCATTAATTTAAAGAACAAGGTAGTTGAAAAATGAGATACTAATAACAATTTCAATTGATGGTGCTTCGTCTATGGTAGGATGTGAAAAATGGATTTGTCACACTGCTAAAGAATGATCTACCAAATCTTATTGGTACTCATTTCATTGCATATCCTGAAGCACTTGCAACATCAGATGCTTCAAATAAGATACCATATTTTTAGTATGTTGAGAAAATAACAAACATGGTATACTCATGGGTTGGAAATTCGACAAAGAGAAATAATGAACTCATTTCTTTATTAGAGATAATGAAATTTTCTTTATTAGAGATAATGAAATTAAAATCCTTGCAGGTTCTTCAATTCCATGGGATTCGATGGCTCTATAGGGGCTAAGTGGTTGAAAGACTAGTTACATCAATGCCTATTATTTTGAACTTGTGGAAGGGAGAAAGAAAGAATTCATGGTATCATAAAGCAAGGATTTTTTTAGTTAAATTTTGTTTGAATATGTTTGCTAATGTTTTGAAGGTGTTGAATAATATAAACAAAAAAATTCAAGAAGATAATGTGGATGTCATATCGATTGGAATAACTATTGACCATGCATTAAATACTTTGAAAATATATTTTTGTAGACCGGATTCTTTTGTAGAAGGTATTTGTAAATCTTACTAAATTTTTGAAAGACTCTAAAGATGGTTTCCTTGGAAATTTTGACAAATAGGGGACTACCCATAGACATGATTTGTTGTATATTCCAATCCATGATGAACAATTGTCATAACCATTGGAAACTTGCATTGATGGCTTCATCAAGAGTTGCATACAACTTATAGGAAATTATGTTCAAACATTGATTGAGAACTTCAATTCAAAATTTCGAAATATTCATCTTTTTAATGCAGCAAGGTTTCTTAGTCCTTGTCATTACTCGTCAGATATTTATGTTAGGGAAAATAATACAAAGCATTGACTTGAAATGTTTTTTTCACATTTGTAGCATAAAACATGTAATGAAGGTGAAAATGTACCAACATTTGATATTACGTTTTGTAAAAGAAAATTATCTCAATTATTGGTGCGGTTTATTTGAATGGAGAAATATTCCTAATGAAAGATGCATGGAAAGTATTTTCTCAAAAAAAATATTGGCACCGTAGGTATCCAAATATGTTAAAATTATGGAAAACAATTCTTGTCATACCAACCAAGTTGCATGTGAATGAGGGTTCTCTAAGTAAAATATGATCAAAGATATAAGGAGAACAAGGTTATCAATTAACACACTTGATGCAATGATTCATATATCATTAATAGTTCCAAACACAAAAAAGGTGGAATGGGAACGAGTTTATGAGATTTGGCAAGATACAAAGGAAAGAATACTTTTTGAAATGTGAGAATTTTTAAGTTATATATTTTTTACTTTGCACAAAGTTTATTTATACATATAATTTTTTTGACTTTTGTTGTCCTCTACTATATCTATATTTTTGATAAGGAATTTTATTGTTATGTGTATATTGATGGAATGTGGAATACATGCATTAATAATTACATGGATGATTGTTTCCATAAGAAGAAATCAAAGATATCATTTGAAAGATTTTTTATGTGTCGGTTTTATAGGTTAATGGCACATGAAAAATGTCATTAAGGTTGAAAAACGCCCACATCTTACCAACAATTTTAAAGTGTTGTAAAAGATGTGATCCATTTAGATTGGATCATTTTGTTGCTATGGCAGAACGTCTTTCAATTTATGCTTCTCAAGATGCATTGAAATACGAGGATATCATTTTACACAGATATCCAATCCCCCTCTTTCTTGAGTTTTAATGCATAGCTTCCATGCAAAATGGAGCATTTTGTTGCTTTCATTATCATTGGAGCAATGGAATTTAGAAATTTGTAAGTTATGACATTAATTTGGTGTAACTGGATTTTAGAGTAAACCATCATTTGGAATAGTATGTATATGCATCAATTAATATTTTTTTGTCAAACGCATTTCTTTTATTGGATGGATCTGAAAACCAGAGGTTGGTGGTATGTTCTTGTGCCCTTTTAGGGTGTTATATATTTATATTTTGTATCAAATCCTGTATTAGATAATGTCATAAATTATCTCTAAATTTTCATGGAACTTAGTCTTATTGGGCATCTAAATATTTAGGTGGCATAATATAAATTGTTGTTTTAAACTATAGTTTAAAGACATGCAATGGATAACCATCAAGTACTTTACCTGAGCTTCATTATATACTTTCAATAAGCAAAATAAGCATGTTTAAATTTTCAATATTTTTTGTTGAAACCTCCACAATTGTAGTTGTCAAAGTATTACAATTTTAGTATTTCTAAATTTTAGTTGATATGTCTACAAGTTAGATTAAAGGGTATAGTCTCTAAATAATACACCAAGGTGAAAATTAATTTTCAATTTTCAATGAAATTATTTTATCTATAAAATAAACTAGTTAGATACTATATGGATCCTTTTAGAGTGAGTTTGTTATTATTTTATTCAATTATATATATATTTGGCGATAAATGGAAGGAAGGATTTTGATCAAAACATTCTTTACCAAATTTAATACTTATAATTGTTTGTTCTCTGAGAATGTAATAATGGAGGAAAGCATGACATAATCCTATAACATGATGTTAAGAGGTCCACAATTTCCATTTATTATAAGTTTAGTCTTTTAATTTTTAAAAGGTTCAAATACTATGCATTCAATCTTGTTAATATAAGTGTATACCCCATGATCCAAAACAATACTAAAATAAATATGTTAAAATATATATTTTATCTTTAGATCCAATAATATATATTATATTATGTCAATCATAACATAAACCATATTAATTAATCTACTTTTGAGATTTTATTGATAACATTCAATAGGTTTACTATGTTGGCCATCTTATATGTTTGATAAGATCTTTTTAGTCATATCACATATATACAAATGTTATGGCATGTTTGGGTCAATGACATTTGATTTCAGGTTTCAAATATTTTATTGTGAATGTTCAATGCAATTTCAAACTAAAATTCAAGATTTAATATGTCATTTGTGTGTTATGGTCATTTTGTTTTTTCCTTATCATAAATATATTTTACCTTATTTCTTATTCATGTGGCTTTAATGGATTTGTATTTCAAAATGGTGGTTTAGTGATATAAATATAAGTGGAAAATAAGTAAAAGTGAAGCTAATAAACTATCAAAAATATGCAATTCTTGTGGCCCAACAACGACGTCTAGGATTGAGTGGGAAGCTCGAGGAACTAGGTGTGTGACTCCCATTGAGATTTCTCTTAACTATCTCAGCATTGATGGTAGCGTTGTAGATGCAAGCCTCCATGAGGATTGTAACTCGATAGACGAAGTTTGTTATACTCATCTCACCAAACTTTCAAATTCTCATGGAAATTGGGCTGAATTACAAAGGTCACAATATGAATTCTAAGTTTGGGCAGTTGTAGGGGTTGATTCTTTCTCTCCCTCAACTTATGGTGTAGTTATTTTCCTAATTTTATGGTATAGTTGATGTTACCCATCTCGGGCCCTAACTTCTAGCTTTAGAGGTGTTGTTTCCAATTCGAATTTAGTGTTGGCGGTGTCCCTTTTTCCCGGCTAGCAAGCCACTGTTGCATAGGCTCTCTGGGAAGTTTATCGTCGACTTGAGGCGAGGATTTAGGAAGCTAGTTGGAAATTAAGAACTTTTAGTTCCCCGTCATCATGTATCCATTGCCTTCTCAGTGTGTTTTTTGGATTTTCCCTATTTGAGACTCCCTTTCCTGGTTCCTTGGTGGACTTTTTAGCTGAAAAGAGGTATGTTGAAGTCTCGACGGTAGGTGGTCTTATATAGTCCTTTTTTTGGTGCAAAATCCACTCTGTAGGGCCCTTGGATATTTCTCCCTTTGTAGGCTAAGCAAGGGTATCAAGATAAAAATTTGGTATCTCAATGGTCTAATGAGGTGTGGTGGATGATTAAGTCTAGTGTTGGTTTGAGTTTCTCTTTTCAGTATTATCCTTGTTAGGATATTCTGACACATAGGAAATATTTAAGTATAACTTGGTCTAACATAGAGTTAGGTAAAGTGTGTTTCTTTACTATATAGTTTTGTAACTTATAATATGACGGTCACATATGTAGTGATCTGACGTTTCATTCCCTCCTCAGTATTACCAACACTTGATCCGTGGCTTAACACCCGATTGGTCCATGATCTCGATTTAAAGAGCATGGAGGGTCATTTTTCCGGTGACCGTTTATGAGAAAAGCTTATGTAAATTTTATTTCTTTATATTAATAAATTGCATGAAGTGGCCATTTTGGTTCAGACCGTGGATTGTTTCCCTCTTCGAAGATTTAACCACGTCAAATATTGGTGTACTGATCTTTGATTTATTTGTAAGCGGTGACCTTTGGTGTTTGATCTAAGGAACTTACCTTGTAAATTCCTACATGGTATCAGAACTATTTTGAGGGCCGCATCCTTTGTTGATCCAAATCCGAAGCCGGTTTGACTGCATGTTACTGTCGTTTTCCAGTTCTACAGTTTCTGACCACTTTCAGGTTGAGAGAAATGCTATGTTGTGTTTGGAGGCTCTGGTTCCAGTGAGGAACCCCTTTCGTTTCATGCGAAAAGGTTTCCGGTTGGCCAAGTTATGTCATTTTAAATCTGGAGGTATAATGGTTTTTTTTTTTTTTTTTTGTAGTTATATTTACTAATCCCTTTGTTTATTTCGATTTATAGTCTTTTTATTACCGGATCTGTACCCTCTTCTTTGTGTATGCTTTTTTCTCTGCGCTATGTGCGATCTCGCAAACCAGAAACAAGAAGACGATATTTTTCTGCTACGTATGCTCTTTCCCCGCGACTTTGTACGATCTCGAGAAATAAAAAATAGTGAGAAAATATATAGTTGTCGGACGAACTAACCAGAAATATAACATTTAGCTGAAAGGCTTGTATTTTTTTTGTTGTCTACACGAATTTTTTTTGCAGGAAAACTACACGCACACCGAACACAAAAAAAAAAGAAAAAAAAGAAGAAGCCTTCCTTCTTTCAAACAATTACAAAATCCTTTTACTAGTTCACTTGTTGTAAATTTATTTTATTAGAATATAGGTCTTGGGTTCAAGTCACTTTGTCAAGCTTATTTTTCTAAAAAAAATTTGTCAAGTTACTTTTTCTTAAAAAGCTGTTTGGCAACTCCTTTTTTTTTTTTAAAGGGTTGTATTTAAAAAACACATATAAAAGTAACATTGTAAAAGTGACTCTCACTTATTTATAAAAGTTGCTCACTTATTTATAAAAGTGGGTCACATAAAGTAGTATTTTTTTAAAAAGTGATCTTATTATATTAAGTTTGAAAAAGTTGGGGGCGGGGGAATTTGTTTTTAAGTACAACTTCATCATCAAATTTCAACCTATCACATGATTACTCAATATCAACTACAATTTTTCTTAAAAAATGCATAACTTCTTCATCCGGAAGTTGTTTTCAGAGCTGTTTTTTTTAACCAGCCTAATTTTTCGAGATATTTCCATTGGAGCAGTTAGTTTCAACCTTTTCATCTTCAGTTTTTAAAAATTGAAAGTGCATGTTTGGTTATTCTTAACGACATCAATTATTTTGAATGGCTATCCTACATGGTAGACTTACTTAGAAGTAAAAGGCTTTATAGAATAGCCTTAGGACAAGAATCAAAACCTACCAATGCAAATAAAAAGGTTAAATGGAAAAATAAACAAGATCAAACACGAGAGTTTATAGTCCCTCGTGGCCTGTCTTTCACCCACTTCAAATGTAAATGACTTCCGTTAAAACCACTCCCGCTTCCGCCATCCTGCCTTCAGCTCTGCGCCACCCTTATACAATCCCTCCAAGAGCTCCATACTAAAGAATTCAGTGTACACAATGCAACTGACCGTTCCACAACGACGAGTGGAGATCATGAGAGTCAGAGAGTGGAGGATGCCAAACAACAAGTGTAATTACATGATGAAGTCTAAACTGTCTACCACTTCTCACCACCCCTTTGAAGATTCTGTAATTTGGCCTCCATGGCTAGCTATTTTGCTTATTTTTACTATTAGATATTGATGTTTTGCTATAAAATCCTGATTTTACCCATTTCTGTTTTGATTTTTCTGTTGCAGAAGCGATTTCTTGAAGCACGCTTTGATAGTTTGTTAGGATATTTTGGTTCACATGTGTGGATCGATCATGACAGAATATTCGATCATAAACTCTCATGGAGAACTCTATATAGAGTGAGTTGTAAGATGAAGCAAAGGTTCTGGAATTTGGAAGAATTTTGTTGTAGTTTTGTATGATTGTGCTCCCTATGCTATGAGACACATATTTGGGAGGGTTGTTTAAACTTAATATGAATACAGAGCTGGTATTTGGATTCCAGATGGAGCAATGAGAAATATGTATTTGTTTTCTTTTGTTATCAGTAATCTCGTTTTTATGTGTAATCATCTTTCATGTTATTCTTCTTTGATGGTTCATGTAATGTCGCTGTCAGTGGTATGCGATTTTGTTCATGAATTCATGTCTATATAAGGCTCAGGTGTTAACGCTCATGTATTAAGATTGTTGCACTCCCTTAATTTGCGCTCCGCGAACCTCCGTTTTTGTCCATATCTCATTCATATTCCTTTCCTATGAGTTCATAGGGGACATATTTTTAAATATCTTAAGTCTGTCTCTAGTGGGTTCCTTCTCCATTCTCTTCTCAACACCTTTGCATATTTTAAGATTTCTGTTAATTTTTTTATACTTGGCCCTTTTAAATCCCATCAGTCCCACAACCTCTTGATCCCTCTCACAGTATAAGGAATTCACATGAATCGACTCGAAGGTATTCTCAATCTATGAACCACCAAAACCATTTTTCTCTTATTCTAGATTTTGTCAGAGGCGTTTTATACAATTGTTCACATTCAACCTCTGATTTTTAAGATGTCCTAGGCACTGGTATTTTGGAACTCAAGGATGTCTCTAGGAGCTACAACATTTTTTTGGCGTCATTACAGGGGAACGAATTAGAAAACCTTTCCCTGGGATACGACATTATCTTCACCCTTCAATCAAGTGAGCATGAAGGGTTGAGAGTTGCATAACCCTCACCTTGGCGACTCCACTATTATCAAAGTTCAAATCGAGCGTAATCTTGGCTTACACCAGACCTCATACCCGATCAGATAATTCTCAATAGAGAACCCCTTCTGCATCTGATCCTGAAAATATTATATTTAGGAGAATCTGGAGGGAGAAGCAACCCATCCAAGTTGACCTACCCTCATTTTCTCTAGAATATTCGCCTTCCTCTTCCCAAAAAGCTGATATATATGGCTCTGGCTCCACAGCCCGTGTACTTGAGTATCCTCCAAAATCCTTTGCTTTAACCAATTCAGACGTAAAAGACGAAGCCGAATTCGTTGATATTTCTTTGCCTCATTTGCATTCTACTCGAGCGACCCAAGAAGTCAAAGAAGTTACAACAGTTCAGAGCTCATTACAGATAAATATCCAAACCTCTACTCAACATACACCCGTTATACCACAACCAAATCATCCTTAGAACTTACTACCACCGCCCCTCATGGCTGTACCTAGCTTCCTCCTTAACAAATATGCTCCATTGGCTTTGCCTCAAGTATTGCATGACATGCCTCAAGATTATCTAAATATTTTGCCTCGTTTTACCGGGGAGGATAGTACTTCTGCAATAAAATACCATGGTCAATATGAACACATTACCAAGTAGGAACGAAGACATGTTTATGGAAAGCTCCTTAAAGATTCCAAAAAAATGTATTGATCATAACAAGAATTGGTGTTATTTCCCAACAATAACAAGATAAAAATTTGGCATCTCATAATAATGTTCAGATTCTAGGCTCATGTACTAACAATAATGACATATGGATCCAAGCATTTAATAAAGGAATATCTTCCACTGGTGTGGACCCAGGCCTAAGCCCATTGGCTTGCATTGCATGTGGATTTTTAGGGTTTGAAAGCATGCTTTTAATGCAAAATATGTAAAAAATTAATTAGGGTTCTCAAGTATTTTTATAAAAAGTTGGCCTTAAATATTTGGTACTTTTGGTGTAATGAGTCAGAGTTGGTATGTTGCTTCTAGTGGAATTATAGCAATATACTCACAATCACCAAATATAGATGAAAGAAGTGGTTTGGGCATTGAAAATGTACAATTTTACAACCATGGAGTTGCATTAGTATCTACTATGAAAAAAATGAAAACAATGGCATATATTACTTTTTTAGATAAGGAAGGCGACAATAGAATCATGAAGATGCCAAAAATTTGTTCATATTTAAAAATAATTTGATTACAAATGTTTAGAAATGGTTTTCCTCCTCCAATTTGAGTTATATAGTTTTTTATTCATAAATACAGTTTAATATAAAGTGGGAAAAGGGATTATTTCATTACTAAAGTCTAGAGAGATATGCATACTCTACCTCTCTTTGGATTTAAATCTATGACATCTCACGAACAAACACATATTCTTAATCATTATGCTCACTCAAGATGTATGTTTATTTTTATAAATGACATTAAAAGATAGATAGAGAAATGATTCGTTATATTTTAGAGCAAGTTCACTTTATTTATAATTTGTTCAAAATTTAATCAATAATATGAATTATTCATTTCTTGAATTTGGTTTAGATATTTCATGTTTATATTTATTTATAGTTATTAAATCGAATTTATGAAGCATTATAATGGTCATAGTTATATTATAACCAACATATATTCATCTTAACTATGACTCTACCAAGCTCAAGAGGGATCTCATTTCTCAAGATGCAAACTTTTTTTATAGAGTGTAAATCATGAGGAAAGGTTTGCACCTTGAGAGATTTGATTCCTCTCCATGTTTCATAAATTCAAAGTTAAAGATGGATCTATGATGGTTCTTTCTTTTTTTTCGGTCAAAGTTTAGATTATATTATCATATCAGAAACAAAATTTATAGTAGGATCCAACATGGTTGTATTAAATTCATGCAACCCAGAAGGCATGCAGTGCCTAGAAGGACTTGGGTGCTTGCCAAGGCATTCGATGCGCTTTATTATTAGCCCCACAAAATTACAAAACAAACATAACATAAATGTCATCATGGGGGAAGGTGCACGGGACCTACCGGAGGAGCCACGAAGAGACGACCCTTATTGTGCATATGGTAGCTGATATGGTCCACTTGGGCCTCTAGAGCTCGAAGGTGGTCATGGGAGTGCCTCAGAAGATGGCGTAGACTCTCCAGAGCTTCAAGTCTCATTCTGCAGGTTTTGAACAGCATTAATGTAGGCCACCAATTCATTACGATCATCATACCTTTGTTCATGCAATGCGTCCAAGTTTAGCTGAATCTACTGGAGTTGGGAATAAATTTCTTCAAGGGTGGCCAGAGCCTTAACCTGGCTCGGTGATTGAGCCAGAGAAACTTCCATGGCCGCCAGCGAGTATTGGCTCTCAGAATATTCTGAGTGTGAGCTCGAGTCCCCGGGTACCTGCCGATTTTCCATTCATCATCAAAGAACTCGATGTCGTACCCGGCCTCACTCGTGCGACATGTAGTTGCCTAACACTCCCTCTCGCTTTGCTGGGATGTAGCGCCAATTCGCTTCGGGTCCAGCAGGCCCTAAAACCCACGCACTGTCCCTGCACCCTTGGCTAAATTTATCACTGACCATGTCCCGAGCACCGTAGACAAGAGACATGCTATCACCACCAACTGCAACACTTCCCTCAGAGGGGGTGCGGAAGCGTCACCACTTGCAGATGTGAATCGCAGGAGATACTAAGTGTTCAATAAGCCCAAGCCAGAACCACCCTGGGGCTTGGCTAGTGAAGAACCCTTTCTTTTCAGTCTGCAAACTATCTTCTGGCACCTGAACACCAGAACCACCCGTCCAGAGATGCTCCCTCCACAACAAATTCATCCCCACTAACTTCGTTCGCCTCCTGGTGCAGCGTGCTCTTGCCGTTGCCAGGATTCCTCCCGACTGCTAGACTCTCGCCACTGCTACCCAATTGAACTTGCACCCACCTCGTCTCCTGTTGACGAAGCTCAAGCCAAGGCTTGAGAGCCAACATTTTCTCATGTTGGCTTGAGGGGTCCTGACCCAGGTTCGGTGTGCAAGGTTTGCTAACAAACCCCTATACTACTGGCCCTTTTGGCAGTGACCCACTTGCGCAGGTCACAGTGTCACCCGAAGTAGTATGTGTGGGTGCTGGAACCAGGTTTCCGCACCTTGAGAAAGGAAGGGTAAGGCAAGCAAGGTTGTGTTCTATTCAGATTACCTTGTCTCTGCACAGGGTTAAATATGTATCCAATTGCATCCACGTGCACTAGATCTACAATTATATGCTTTTCATAACATCAACACAACGTTACATAACCAGAACAGAACAGATATAGATCCAATTCACTACACAGATTTTCATAGCATGATATAACCAGAGCGGAACAGATCCAATCATTCAATATACAAACCTTCGCAGCGCAAAGACAGAAAATGCATAACACAGTAATTACCAAAAATTCATTCAATAGTACTCACAGATTCAGATCTAATAATCCTGAATATTCATTCATTCATCAACATTTCCTTACAATTCCCTTCCCAACCTACGCACACAGCAGCAAGGTCCACACACAGCTGAACTAGGATCTCCGCGCACACAGCCAGCAGGAGTCCGTTCCCCAAAAACCCAAACAGATCGCTTACACAGCAGATCGCGTCAATAGCTCATCAAATCCTACTTCTTACAATCTGAAATGCTTCTCTATTTATAACAATCTAGCTTTAACATTCCTATGGTCCGCAACCCATGGTTTTTGGACCCCTAGTTTACCCTTTAACCCATTACAATGTGTTCGGGCTTTGACCCACCCCAAAACCCCTGCGCTATATTAAATATAATAAAAAATAACCAAAATGGACCAGTTTCGTAGCTTGTTAGGAGACCCCGTTCCAACAGTCCCCCAACACAATCTTGTGACTCGTCCCGAGTCACTTGGGTGGCGTGCCTTCAATCTGTGCGCGCAAGGTAGCCAGGGTGCGAAGAAGTGGTGGAAGCATTTCCTTGCTTTGGGCCGCAGCGTGTTGCGCAATATTGATCATCGTCAGAGAAGCAGGCCCATCGAGATCCGCACCAACTCGTTCCAACAACTAGTGGAGGCGTGCAATGGCAGACTATGCATCATGTGCAAGCTGGAGTGCAACATCAGACCATGGTTTCAAATTTTTGCACACAACATTCTTGAGGTGACGAAGGTCCTCAATCCTGTGTATGGCGGCCAGGCGCTGCGCGGGGGCGGGGGGAGGTGTGGAGGCCCGAACTCGATCTAGAACATCTTCTGCCTGCTTCAATTCCCATTGGGCATGCTGAAGCATGGGGTGGTGCGATGCTATCGTCCATAACTGCGTAGCATCTTCAAGCAATTGGGCTCCCTGCGCCAGTTGTTCCTGAATAATGTGTGTTGCGTTAGAGACCACGACAATTCGCTGGGCTCGTTCTTCTGGAGGCATGACATACTGCTTGCGCCTTTCTCGGTCACGACGGTGCACTTCTTGCATTACTCTGGTAGATAGTCTTTGTAACTCTATAGTAGATAGATGCGCTAAGTCTACTTGAATGTCCCCAGCAATCGGTTCAGAAGTGTGAATTATGGTAGTGCGAGGGAGCACACATATGTTGCTTCTAGCGGGCGGGGTTTGGAAATGGCGGAGATGTCGCAGCAGGTCTCGGTACCGCAGCATTCCTGCCGAAATTGGTTCGCAGATAATCCTTCCAGGCGGCAGCCCGCACGCACTCCTATTACGGCACTCAGCATCTCCCGTACCTCTTATCAGCTCCTCCTGTGAGTTGGGATCCATAACAGAAAGACGAGTGTCATATAACATATGAATAAGTATAAAAAACCAGAATGTGGATAGCCAATGCTGCTTGATAGGCGAATAAATAGCCCGACCCAACGTCTTCCAGCCATCCATGCCCCAATCGAAGCTACTTAATGGCGAGGTAGCTCGCATGTGGCGCGTACCCTCGATCTGTTGAGCCGTACTTATCATAAATAGTGATATTGATGATCTACCGCCCATTTTCTGTGTTTGTAAGTGTATTTTCTTATTAACTCGGGATGAGTTGACGTTCTTCCTTCATGTCCAAGGTCGTGTCCCTGTAATGTCAGAGCGTGGCTGATGCGTTGAGGGCATTTTCGTATCTCGACGGAAGGTTGTCACAAGGTGATCTTGTAAGTCGATCGGGAGTCTTTTCGAAGAATTTATTTTGTTCGTGGAAGGAGCATTCTTGTGCAAGACGGCTGCATCATATGTCTGTAGGTGATTTATTTCTCGAAATGTTCGCAGATTCTCCTGGATACACATGATTGTAGACAGGTCCGTAATCCTATGTGTGTTGAGGTCAGTAGTACTCTGGTAAGTCTGGTTGGGCAAGGGTCAAGCGCACCCTTGAGTGTTACGCATCAGCAGGTAACCATGTGGGTCAACCGACCTTGGGGCCCATCTGGCTAAGGGAGTTTCTATGCGCAGGATCACCCTACTCCAGTACTTCCTTCGGGTAGGGGATATAGGTCCCTGCGTAGGTGTTTCATATCGGGTTAGCGGTAGTGCTTCGAACCTACATTCCGTGAAACCCTTAGGCTTCGTAGGCTTTTGAGTGTCATCTGCGTTCTCTTGGCAAGGCAAGGTTCTTTCTATGGTAGAGATCGACGGACTTTTTTGACAGTTTGAAGGCTTTGAAGCGCCAAAACCTCATGCAGCCGGCTCTGCCAATTCTCCAACTCCTCATCGGAGTCGGAAAAACATTCACTATCCTTTTCCCAATAGAGAATCCCTTCATCCGTGGGGTTAACCCAATCTTCGTCTTGCGCAGTGATCTTATAAATATGATCTAATTATTCCTTCATATGGACAGGCTCGGTATACTAGGTAGCTTCCGCGAGATCCAGGGGTATTATGACATGCGTGCCTTCGCTTTCAAACACCATGCTTCGTTTCTTGAGGTTGATAATAATTTCCATGTCCATTGCCCAATCTAGTCCAAGGAGTGTAGGGTAGGGGTCCGCATCTTCAACTATCTCAATTACTTCGAAGTCAGCTAGGACCCTTGCCCCTGCAATGTCAACCATAACTTTTGGTAACCTACCCAAGGAAATGATTTTCTGTTGATTTTCCATGCACAGCTAGATAGTGGACCATTCCAATTTGGGCTTCCCCATTCGTTTCCAGGTCTGCTTAGGTAAAACATTGGCATCATATCCAAGATCTAAGATAACCTGATCCATTTCATAGTCTCCGATTTGTGCGGTTAGCCGCATTTCTCTCCCTGTGCGTTTCTTAGAGCTGTACAGTTTGTGCACGTCCTTGGTCTCAGGAATCAAGGTGGGCCGAGCTGCGCAGGTATTCATTAAGGCCAGGAGGTTTCTTATGGCTTGTGGGTTCCTAAGCAATTTCAGACATGCCTTCAAAAAGGTCTCAATTTCTTCCTCGCTCTGAGACTGTGCAGGGGCTGCTAGTAGTGCCTGTTCTTCGTAGGATACCTCTTTGCTTCCCTTGGTGTCCAACCCACTACGTGTTATGACTTTTACACTTGGATCCGCTTCTCGTAGCTCTATTTTAACCCTCTGTACATTCTATGTAGGGGTAGGCTACTTTTCCTGCATTCTGGCTATTAAGATTGGACAATCTTCTACCTCATGGTCCAGCTGTTTGCAGTATTTACACGATGGCCTGGTGGGATTAGGGCATTCTCTGGCAAAGTGCCCTATTTCTCCACAATTATAACAGATTAGCTGACCTCGTCCTTGGCCTGCGCTTCCTCCCCTACCTCCTTTGCCTCGAGCCGGTGATCCTCCAAAGTGCGCAACCAATCTTAGTGATGCAGGGTCTGATTGCACCCGATATAGGTACCCGTGATCCATCATCAAGTCATATGTTCGGCAATTCTGCTCGTCATGTCCTACGGATTGACAGAATCGGCACCATTGTTGTTTTAGTTCTGGGACATACGCACCCAGCCGAGGGCAATGGTTCGTATCGTGTAGGCCTGCTACCCGACAATCATCACACCATAGCGCAAATCCGCTTGATCCTAGTCGCAACAGGACAAGTTCCCTACTTACCCCTGGGCGTAGTGGGCTAGGTCCTCCAGCTTGCATATAATCAGTCAGTAGAGGGCACTGATCCTTTGTGTAACTAGACACTCGACAACGTATACACCAGAGATCCGCGCAGATGTCTTTTCCTCGCTCTTTTCGTAGGTTCTGTATCTATATGTGCATAGCCCTGATTTTTTCCTGGATCTGTTGTACTCCTGCTGAGGTATCTTCTCGGGGAGCAGCTTCTAAATTAATAGCGGCTTCTACAGCTTTCTCCTGCAATTCAAAGGTCTGTTGATTCATTGGTGTGCGCAGGTGAGGTAACAACATGGCGATGAACCATTCTGTATGTTGTCTATCATAATACTCAAACCCTCCTTCCCTAATTGCCTTCTTTAACCGTTGATCTGCCTCCCATACTGATTCAGGCGCACCTTGTTTGAAGTCCTTTACGTTTGCTACTAACTGGGAGTAAGACTTCAGCTTGCGGAATTGTTGCTTCAGGGCATCCTTAATATCCTGAATGGAGGCAGTTCCATTCTGGGCAACATATCGCATATACCAATCCAGAGCTCTATCTTCGAATGCTAAAGATAGTTGTGCCCTTTTTATTGTATCACTTGCCACATTCTGCGCAGTCCAGACAGAGTCCACAATGAACCAAAATCGATCCATGTCCTCATCTCCTACCCCTTTGAAGGTAGGTAGTTTCAAATGCGCAGCCATATCACTATCCAGGGACGACGTTATAGGTGAATTCTTACCCTTGCGTGCCCTAGGTGGTGATGTAGTTGGTTCCTTCACCGGGCTATAGGTGGCCCTTCCCCCGTCAAGGTTGGTCTGATAATACTTACCACTGCATGTTGCACTCCCGTTTGGATCCGAGGTCATTCAGTCGGTATGGCTACACAGAATGCTCTTCTCGCACAACAACTTCTTGATCAGTAATGGCAACATCCTCAGAAACTTACCTCAGAATCCTTTGAAGAATCGTCGCTCGGCCTCAGAGTATGATACAAACTAATCAATGGAAAATTCTGTCACAAAGCCTCCTAGCACACTATCCACCCAGTGATCCACTGTGCGTGTAAAAGTATTATCGGTTCTTTCCAGCTGTTCAAGCTGATCTGGAGTCCACTGAGTGACTTGCTCGTCCTTCCAGCACTTCTGGAATTCTACCAGCCGGGCCAGCCACTCCTGAAGCTCAATTGCAAAGGTTAAAAAGAATATTTCGTAGCTTTCAGTAAGAACATACCTATTTTTCCACCTTTCCGCCGTTAACTTTTCACTTAGGTTTTCTTTTACTGCAAACTCCTGGATCTGCCTTTCGAAACAGTCCTCGGTCTCTTTTATTTCAGGCTTCTAGTATTCTCTTGTCATTACCCGATCCCTTTCTCAGATCCCTTCCGATCCTGGCAACGGAACCATTTGTTGCATTGAGGGGTCCTGACCCAAGTTCAGTGTGTAAGGTTTTCCTACAAACCCCTATACTACTGGCCCTTTCGGCAGTGACCCTCTTGCGCAGGTCACAGTCTCACCCGAAGTAGTATGGGTGGGTGCTGGAACCAGGTTTCCGCACCCTGAGAAAGGAAGGGTAAGGCAAGCAGGGTTGTGTTCTGTTCAGATTACCTTGCTCTGCGCAAGGTTAAATATGTATCCAATTGCATCCACGTGCACTAGATCTACAATTATATGCTTTTCATAACATCAACACAATGTTACATAACCAGAACATAATAGATCTAGATCCAATTCAATACACAGACTTTCGCAGCATGATATAACCAGAGCGAAACAGATCCAATCATTCAATATACAGACCTTCGCAGCGCAAAGACAAAAAATGCATAACACAGTAATTACCAGCAATTCATTCAATAGTACTCTCAGATTCAGATCTAATAATCCTGCATATTCATTCATTCATCAACCTTTCCTTATAATTCCCTTCCCAACCTGCGCACACAACAGCGGGGTCCGAACACAGCTGGACTAGGATCTCCACGCACACATCCAGCAGGAGTCCGTTCCCCAAAAACCAAAACAGATCACTTACTAAACAGATCGCATCAATAGCTCATCAAATCCTACTTCTTACAATCCGAAATGCTTCTCTATTTATAACAATCTAGCTTTATCATTCCTATGGTCCGCAACCCATGGTTTTCGGACCCCTAGTTTACCCTTTAACCCATTACAATGCGTTCAGGGCTTTGACCCGCCCCAAAACCCCTACGCTATATTAAATATAATAAAAAATAACCAAAATGGACCAGTTCGTAGCTTGTTAGGAGACCTTGTTCCAACAGCTCGTTTGCAAAATCTAGAGCACCAACCTTCACCATCGCCCATGGATACTAAATGGCTTGTCTCACATCCTTCGTTCCCTTAACTGCATTCCCCCCTGCCGTAGGATCGCCTGCCCCAAGGCCCATTACTGTTCATGCATGGGATGGTGGTGAGTCAGCCTGCGCGTGTCTGAGGGCCGGTCCAGCCTTAACTACCCACATTCCACTTGTCCCGATGATTGGACATCCCCAGCGGGGAGGATCTATGATGGTTCTTAATAATACTATTTATTTATATAAATTTTGCATCTCTATATATAGAAATAGTCTTATTTTAAAATTTATTGAATCTTAATAATACATATAATTATATCATATGCCCTTGGAATTTTTCAATAACATGTTTTTTTATTTTTCAAATTTATTTATTTAATGTGATATGCATAGCATTGCCCCCAACACACATATATATTGAAAAAAAAAAGAGTTTATTGCAAGTATCGATTTTTTTATATATTTATTAAGTCAATTTAAACATGAAATTCTGATATCATGGTTGCAAATATGAATCATTATTATTTAAATTTCTTTCAATGTGATATGCATATTATGATTTTTTTCTCAAATAATTTGGTTGTAATTTTATTTATTTATTTAGTTTTAACCGGAAGTAGAATTTTTGGAGAATCAATAATTTCTAAAGATCAATTGTCATTATTAAACCATATACAACTATTTCATAAATGCCACAAACAAGCCAGTTACAACATGTCTCAGGAAACTTTAACCCAGGCAGGTAGGGAAATGAATTGTTCACCAAACCACTTGGCCTAGGATCCTTTGACTTGTAATTTTATTAATAAAAACAAAATTATATTATAACAAATTGAATTGAATCCACTTACTATATTTATTGTTACATTTTATTTTTTATTACATTTTTAACTGAACTGACATTATGTTTTATTATTATGATTATTTGATCTAACACTTCACTACAACATCTCATCTAATGCCCATTACAACATCTCCCTCGTATTAGGCTATGGGGCACCTCTAGGTGTAATTGGAATATCCACCTAGATTAAAATAATTTTAGAACATTTATAATTAAATTGATTTAAATAGTAATTGTAATTGAATTGGAATTAGAAAGGTTTTTCATATCAAACAAATAAAGGCCTAATTGAACCCTTTTATTGAGTAATTTTATCTTATAAATAAGGGTATTTACCCACACTAACATGTTGGCACATGTAGGGTCAATCACAAGTCAATCTAAGTGGAGCCAATATTTTTAAGAATATCCTTGTGGACCACTTCATAACATCCCTAAAAAGGAAATTAATCTCCTGTGAAAAGTAAATTTAGCAATGAAGAGGAAAATGGTGCATTTATACATGCTAATAAATGTCAGTTTGTGTATCAATTAGTAAAAACATTGCAAATTGTTTCCTCACACATTGGAAGGACACATTTAAGCTTGTTATATGACATTAAAAACAAAACAATGATGGTATTTAGTTGTTCATGCTAATTATAAAATGGACATTGTTTTGAGAATTAGACAAGTTTCATAAATAGGAATATGAGTCCACAAAACATTGCAATATGAGATTCAAGCAATTATATCACCAATTTCGCAAGTCTCTAAGCATGAAATTACCATGTGCTTCTGGAATTCTCTCACCTTTTATGAAAAAGAAGATCTACCACCACTATGTGAGGAAGATTTCCACACTCGATAATGTTTTCCCTCAAAAATATTACCCTCACCCCTATACCACATTAACTCAATTG
This sequence comes from Pinus albicaulis, assembly GCA_034641835.2. Lineage (NCBI taxonomy): Eukaryota > Viridiplantae > Streptophyta > Pinopsida > Pinales > Pinaceae > Pinus > Pinus albicaulis. The sequence continues at coordinate 300,303,583 of CM076576.1, read as the reverse complement.
GCTTAACCATAAATGAGATGGACCACCTGAAAGTAAAAGTATTACCACATGGCACTAGTGACAATGGAAAAGGCATTGATTTACAAATTGGTCATGTAAAAGGCCTTATTTTTACAAACATGCCACATTAATGGAGGTGTACTCATCATTCAAAAGGAAGGTAAAGATTAAGATGGCGTGTTCTCTCATGAGGTTTCCTATACCAAAATGAAGGAATTTTTAAATGGATTCTACGAAATTTTTTGTCAAAGATATTATCATGTCATTAGATTCCTTAAATTTTCAAATGTTACCAAACTATTTTGAAGACAAATATTTGAGGGAAGATTCACATATGATGTCATTATCTGTCTCTTTGTCTTAACTCCAAGAAAGCAATACATAATAGAAGTAAGTCATTTAAATAGAGATAATAGAGATTAACTCACAAGGAGTTCACCTTGTTAACCAACATCTTACCATATTCGTTCATAAAAATTATAATTGACCATCCAAAATATGAGCATTTCTCTTAAATGTATACTTAATAAAAAAAATGATATAAAATTAATCAATAAAAAATACAATAATACATCTTTTCTAAACACATTTATATCTCACCAAAAAAAACTTACCATTTCATAATGAAGTATGGTAACATTCCATTTACATATAATCTTTGAAAATGTTCAAAAATATAAAAGGAAAATATGGTGGAAGTTCTCTCATTTCATAGTGATGATATTCCTCTCCATAAAGGATTGCAAATGTTGTACCTTATACCAAGGATGTCATGTCTTGTCAAATTTCTAGTTGGAATATGATTTGAAAAAGACACTCATGCATTCTGCACACATGAGGATTACAATATAAGTAACGAAGTTTATAACCAAAATCATATTTTGATTTACATAAATAGATGACTATAAGTTTTTCATGACCGCAAATTCAACTAGACGATTAGAATTGAAATTAACACTCATAAACTCAACTCAACTCGTACAATTGAAATCTAACTCGCACGTTCATGATGATGCAGAGTTAAAAGTTTCCCACCAAAGAGACACTTGAACCTTTCGTAAATATTCGATTGGAAAGTTCTAAAATAACTCGATAACATTACAATCTTCATGATGATGCATAATTAGAAGTTTCCCACCAGAGACACATTAAACTTCAATGGTTATGAAAGTTGAAAAAATCCAATGGAAAGTAGTGAACCTTTTTTAAATATTCGATTGGAAAGTTCTAAAATAACTCGATAACATTATTTAATTAAATCCAACGACATGGTTTCGAATGCATCACATGGTAACTTTGAAATCTGCGTCGATGGTATCTTGAAATCTCCCGAGTGCCTCATTGAAAATTTTCTTGAAATCTCCCCAGCGCTTCATCCAAAAATTTCTTAAATTGTCACAGCTGTTTTTAAATCTCCCCGGTGGAAAGCCATGATGAGATTTCTTTCAACATTCAAATTAAAAATTTGAAATCTCGCCATCCAGGGTTTTCTGAAAGTCTTAGTTTAAAAAATCTACAGAATAACTCAAAACTTTCTGTAAGATTATGAAAAATTTCGGCAAAGATTTTTGAAAATTTGGGTTATAGTGGTTAAATTTCAGTATTTTGGGTGTCCTAAAGGCTTTTGATGGTGTTAAATCCATTTCCACCATAAAAAATGCAATTCAAACTCTCCAACTTCCTGATTTTTTGAAAAAAAAAAAATACCGGATTCTGGCAAAACTCTGTCGTCCGGGCTATTCTGTTGCATCCACAAACAACTCCTTTCTGAAAAAGCTCATCTAGTAGTTTCTCGAAATCTCCCCCATTAAAACAGTGAGGTTTTTTTTTCAAGAGGCCACTCGCACGGGATGGAATTTCACATGTAAATTTGTGTAAATTTATGGGGCATTTTGCTTGATACCTATATTTTTTTTATCTTTGTTTTTCTCGGCATGCTTGGAACTATGGAAAATGTATTTTTGATAGGAACCAAATTTTGAAAATGTCATTAACGCCTATTTATTTTCACTTTATTTTCTAGTTACCAATACCTAATAAAGCTTTAGTGTGAGACATTGTGGATAATCCGAGAATTTCTCTTACATTGTTGGCAACTTGGCATCTATTTAGAGTTGGCAATGGGCATAAATCCTCAAATTCTTCATTGAACGATGCGTAGCACAAAGACAATCGAAAACTATTAGACATGTTCATTGTTGTGATACAAAGTAGGTATTCCTTTATACTTCGAAATCTTTAATTTCTTTGTGTGTACAGTGTATCACTTATAAGTGTTATCATCAATGACATTCTTCTAACTTTTGAAGTACTCTATGTATATTTGTATTAATAATTGAAATTAATGAGGTCAATTTCAAAGGTTATATATATATATATATATATAATTTGAAATGAAGCCTGGAGTAGTTGAGTCGATGGCGCACATATAGGACGTAGAGGATGATTGGACTCTGGAGTAATATGAGTCATGGCAACGCTATGATATCTTCGATCGTTCATTAATCAACCAAGTATCTGATTTGGGTTGATGTGGATTATGTTCACTCATCTAGTTAATGTGCATAATGTTGTGATTTCCCTGAGGAGTTAAAACTTAATATATTCCATAATTCCAATTTGCACCATGCTCACTCATCTCACGAGTAGACAAGTCACGGCATAGGACATGAATTGATGAAATGGGTGAATATTGACAATGAATTATGGCGATTACAGGAGGAAATGCATCCATAGACCAAATGTTTGGTTGATTATATCGATCTCTTGATGTTTACAACAATAAATTTCAATAACTACGGAAGATATCACACATATAGGTTGTGATGAATATGGGGTTTTAAGGCCTCCAGATAGTAGAGAGTCAAGACAAAATCACCTCCCTTTGGCCATCAATTTATCACTAGAAAACTACCAATCTATCAAACGATTTCAACGACTTGGTCCCTTTCAGTGTTTCTGCCATGGATCAAGCTAACTCCCTAGTAATGAATGTGAAGGAAGCTCCCACTTTGGGTCATGGAGCATTGAAGAGAGAAACAGTAAGAATTGCCAAATAATTTTCGTCCACAACATCTCACAGATCTATAAGTACTTAGTGTCAAATACAACTTACAAGCACCTCCATGTGGTAATCCCAGGTTAGCGTTCCCCTTCAATTTCATTCATTGACTTTGAACATGTGTTTTTCAAAATGAAACCCCGAAACTCATTAATAAAGCATGAATTTGCATAATATATTTGCATATTATGAGTTATTTTCACTTATTGTTTTAACGTTTTGGTATGATATAACTTTATTTTCACTTACAATATTCCATATTAATTGATAGCAACATTTTGTCAAATACACCTAGACTGATATGCTTTGTGACGAATTGTAAATGTAATTACAGTGTCCCATATTGAGTGATAACGTCTTATCAAACACATCTAGACCGATATGCTCTGTGACAAATTGTAAGTGTAATTACAATATCCCATATTGATTGATAGCAACATTTTATCAAACACATCTAGACTGATATGCTCAGTGAGAAATTGTAAATATAATTGCTCGTGTTGTAAGGTGGAAACTCCACAGGGCATTGTTGAGGGTTTAGATGGAAATTGGAATCTCTGACATAACACTAGACAAAACATTTGATTAGGCTATCGCTAACCAACTCATTTCAAACGAATGTGTTGACCATATTCTTATAAGACTTAACCGCGTAACACTAGGCTTCAATTTCTAAAGAACATTAACCAACAATTGATAAACCTATAACCACATACGAACTTGAATTTATGATTTAATATTGTCTTAACTAAGTTTGCACATCAAATACTCATAATCATCTTTGTTGAGGTTCAAATTTCTTGGTTGACAAAATTACCATTCAAATCAGGATAAGGAGGTAGTGATACCACCCTCCTTGACCTCAGTATTAGTAACACCTGCATACAGGTAACAATAACAGAAAACCTATAACCGCATGTGAACTTCGTTTATGATTTAATATTGTCTTAACTAAATTTTCACATCAAATACTCATGATCATCTTTATTGAGGTTCAAAGTTCTTGGTTAAGAAGATTACCCTTCAAATCAGGACAAGGAGGTAGTGATACCACCCTCCTTGACCTCAATATCAATAACACATGCATGTACGTAACAATATCAGAAAGCCTATAACCACACATGAACTTGCATTTATGATTTAATATTGTCTTAACTAAGTTTGCACATCAAATATTCATAATCATCTTTGTTGAGGTTCAAAGTTCTTGGCTGAGAATATTACCCTTCAAATCAACACAAGGAGGTAGCGATACCACCCTCCTTGACCTTAGTATCAGTAACACTTGCATGCAGGTAACAATAGAAAAAAACCTATATCTGCATGCAAGCTTGCATTTATGATTTAATAGTTTCTTAACGAAGTTTTCACATCAAATACTCATAATCATCTTTGTTGAGGTTCAAATTTCTTGGTTGAGAAGATTACCTTTCAAATTAGGAAAAGGAGGTAGCGGTACACCCTCCTTAACCTTAGTATCAGTAACACCTGCAAGCAACAATAGCATAAAACCTATAACACATATATACAGTTGCATTTATGATTTAATATTGTCTTAACTAAGTTTGCACATCAAATATTCGTAATGATCTTTGTTGAGGTTCAAATTTATTGGTTGAGAAGAATACCCTTCAAATTAGAACAAGGAGGTAGCAATACCACCCTTCTTGACATCAGTATCAATAACACCTGCATGCAAGTAACAATATAAGAAAACCTATCACACATACAAACTTGCATTTATGATTTAATATTGTCTTAACTAAGTTTGCACATCAAATATTCATAATCATCTTTGTTGAGGTTCAAAGTTCTTGGTTGAGAAGATTACTCTTCAAATCAGGAAAAGGAGGTAGCAATACTACCATCCTTGATCTCAATCTCACTAACACATGCATGTGGGTAACAATAACCGAAAACCTATAACCGCATATGAATTTTCTTTTATGATTTAATATTGTCTTAACTAAGTTTGCACATCAAATACTCATAATAATTTTATGTTCCTAGAACAAAACTATGATGGTAGCGACACATCGAAATCGAGGTTGATCGATAGCGACACCACTGCCATTGTCGTTGTTGTCGTCATCATTGTTAGCACAATTCTTTGCTAAGTCAAGAGTCTATTTTAAATTTTTTGTTTTTAGGATTAGACTTTGAAAATTTCAAAAAAAAATCGATCGTTAGCCTTTTCGGACAGTGTGTTATATTCTTGTTTCTGTCTATTTTTCTTTTATTCCGATGCTACCAAAAATTCCAGTAACATCCTCTGCTTTTAAAAATAAACGAAAAATCGCATCCACTTTTTTTCAAGCCACGTGTTATGGTGTAAATACGTTTCAAATATTTTTTTTAATGATTTATATCTTGTGACATGAGTCATATGCGATCAGTTTTGTTTAAGTCAAGTCATGGTATACTTGTAATGCTTAGGTGTTAACCCGCAGTAATAAAGCCAACCATTAATCCCGTCATGTTTGTCAGCCAAGTCAGTTAATCTCATGTCAAGGTATGTGTTTTTCGAACGGATAAGATCGCGGATCATCCAACTTAATGCAATGACCGCTTGGTTGGTCGCACAGCAGCGCTGTTGGAAATTTAAGCCAATAATCAGCAAAGACAACGAAGGTTACTGCTAGTCACAGATCCGCTTGCCTCAACCCATCTGTAGCATTACATACGAAGATACACAACCAATTGAAGATAATGATGGCCATTACATGGTGCACACTATGGTCAGGGATAGTTGCCATAATGAAAATCGATTTGCATTGGGTGATGAACCATGGTTGTTGTTTTAAAACCACCGAAAAAGCAGGAGCATTATTAGTTGAGAGTCTAGCTATTGAAGATCGAGCTTCATAGAGTTGCAGCTTGAGGAGGATTCTAGATTTCAGACAGGATTTCAGAGGAAAACACAAGAAACACTTGTAAGGTAAAGCTCTTCTAGCTCTGCCACCTATCAGTTTCAGAGACAAAGTCATTAATTTTTGAAGATGACTATAAGAGGTAGGAAGATAAAACGAATTGAGCCACATGGTTTTGACCTAGTGGATACAAATTTGAAGGTGAGAAGCTTCTTCATCCAGGCAGGGTGGTATTATTTGTGCACTAGACTAGGAAGCTCTCACTTAGGGGTAGCTCAAGAGTTTGCAAACTTTTTCGATGGACAAGAAGCCACAGTCTATGGTCTTACATTGCAGGTTTTAGCAGACTCAATTGCTAAGGAATTTAACCTTCCACAAGAAGGAGAGAGGTGGTTTAAAGGTCGGGTTATCACTAGAGGAGACCTCAACAGTTTCCTCAAGCATGCACATAGAGATCCAAATTGGGCCAAGGGAATTCCAGGCAGCTATCTCAAAAATGACTGGGCAGAAGCTGTTAAACTTATCAAGATTTACTTCACTTGTGAAAGGAGGTATATAGCTTTGTTTCTTTATCATATGAGATTTATTTTTCATGTTGCAGGTATGAATACCTTAAATCTGCCATAATTCTTGTTGAAGAGTCTGACAAATATGTCAGCAAGGATCCAAACTCACACTATTGCTTCAAAACATAGCTTGTATCATCAAGCTCTCATCAAGGTTTTAGTTGAAGAAGATTTCTTGAAAAGAAATCAAACCTAGGACCATTTCTTGTTTTATAGGGCAGACCAACCTGCACCTGCACCTCCAGTTTCACAACAACACCCTTAGCCTGCAAAAAGAACCAAGAGGATGGCTACAAAGGAGAACATCCATAAGGCCAAGAGCAGGAAAGAAAAGGTTTTTGCAGTCAAGGCTGAGAGAAAATTGGAAAAATGAGAGATCTCCTCAACAGATAAACCCAAGTCTATGAAAATGGTGCCCCCCATTCCTACTTTTCCTATTGTCTACACCAAAGCTCGAAGAGGAAGGTCTGAAATTGCAGATAAATCTAAAGCGCAGATGCTACCGAAAATTCCAGAAGCAGATATTCAATAGAAAATGCAGAAAGATTATCAGCATACAAAATATGATGAAGAACTCCTCAAATATGTTGGATATGAGATTAGTAGTAAGAAGAAGAAAGAGGAATCCAAGCCTATTGTTGGTACCAGAAAAAGGCATACCACAGACAACAACAAGTTTAGGCTTAAGTCCAAGGCTCTACACAATCCAAGCTTAATGACAGAGGTCATTGATATAGAAGGTAAATCTAAAGGGTTAAAGACATAAAAAACCAAGAAGAAAGATAAAAACTAAACCCCTTCAGAGCAGCACTCAGAACCCTCAAAGAGAAGAAAGATCCAAAAGGGTTCTGAGGAGAAGACCACTTTCAAGGAAGCAGCCACAAGAACAAGCAGATCAAGATTAGTTGCTGACACTACTACATTTCGCGGAAATTCCGACACCTGTTTCCGACGCTTTTGACCAAATGTCGGAAATTTTCCCAAATTTTTTCCATCCCGCCCGAAACCGTCGCTATACCGACGTCTATAGAAAAGTGTCGTAATACCGACACTTAAACTAGTGTCGCAATTACGACGTTTAAAGGAAGACCTCGCAATTGCGACACCATGGCCCAAAGCGTCGCTATTGAGACGACTCTAAACGTCGCAACGGCGACACAATGTCTAGGTGTCGCCATTGCGACGTTTGGAGGCACCGTCCTAAGAGCGACGCCTTTTCAGCCGTCGGTATAGCGACAGTTATTTTCGCGCTACATAAAAATACCAAACTTATATGGGCGCTACATAAAAATTCGAAACTTATATGCGCGCTACATAAAAATGTTTGGTATTTGTCGCAATAGCTACGTTTGATATCACGCGCGCATTCGCTCTCTGCTCTTGCAGAACAGCATTTGCAGTCAGCATTCGAGCTCAGCTCTTGCAGAACAGCATTTGCCCTCAGCATTCGCCCTCAGCGTTCGCCCTCAGCTCTTGCAGAACAGCATTCGCCCTCAGCGTTCACCCTCAGCTCTTGCAGAATAGCATTCGCCCTCAGCTCTTGCAAAATGGTAAGTTCTTACTGCAGGCCCTTCCTCCTATAGTTGGGTTGACTCTATTTGGGTTTTTTTGGTCAATTCCATTGGATTTTGTTAGGCTGTAGGGTTCTCTGTAGATGTCAAGAGTCAAGATTAATACCCTCTATTATCTTCATCACCCAATACAAGATTTAAATTTTTCCCAAAGAAACGCTTATTAATTTGGCAGCCATTATTTCTCCCTGCTTTAAAAACCCTACATTTAAATGAAAACAACCATTGCATTTCAACTACAAAAATCTATTAGTGTTCAAATGTACATGTGTGAACAGTTAACGTACGATGTCACGCGATGAGGTGCCCTCCGCTCTTGCGAGAAGCAATATCGCCCTCGACGTCGCCCTCGGCTCTTGCGGAGACGACGTCGCCCTCAGCATTCGCCACGAGCTCTTGCAGAACGAACGTCGCCCTCGACGTCGCCACCGAGCTCTTGCGGAACGACATTCACCTGGATTCCCCCTCGGCTCTTTCGAACGGCATTCACCACACGTCGCCCTCGGCTCTTGCGGAAACGACCTTTGCCCTCGACGTCGCCCTCAGCATTCGCCCTCAGCTCTTGCAGAACAACATTCGCCCTCGGCTCTTGCAAAATGGTAAGTTCTTACTGCAGGCCCTTCCTCCTATAGTAGGGTTGACTCTATTTGGGTTTTTTTGGTCAATTCCATTGGATTGTGTTAGGCTGTAGGGTTCTCTGTAGATGTCAAGAGTCAAGATTCAATACCCTCTATTATCTTCATCACCAATACAAGATTTAAATTTTTCCCAAAGAAACGCTTATTAATTTGGCAGCCATTATTTCTCCCTGCTTTAAAAACCCTACATTTAAATGAAAACAAGCATTGCATTTCAGCTACAAAAATCTATTAGTGTTCAAATGTACATGTGTGCATCACTTGTGTAGGGTATTCCTTTTCCACTTTCACATTATCCAAGAATGTGTGCGGTATAGTTCATATTTTTTGTGATTTAGATTATCTTGAAAAAGGAAAGGTAAATTATTTCCCATGGAAAAAGAAGGTTTTCCCTTTTTATAGGTTGTTTGGACTTACGTGGAAAAATTTATGGTATACCTTTCATATTATGTAGTTTAAATTTGAATTAACAGATTATTCTACATGAAAATATAATTACCTATGTGATGTCCTTCATCACTAATTAAAATTATAGGGTTTCGATTTCCTAGACTCTAACTCATCTGATGCTAAATTCTAGGTTCTCATTGGTGGATCACTCTTCCATTGATTTCCTTTCCCTCTGGATCTTGTCATACTTTAGAAGTCATCAATGATACATATATTATTTCAGGTATCCCAAAAGGCTTTATAGTAGAACATATTGTGAAGTTTTTTGACACTTGAGGATTCTTTTTAGAACTGCAACGTGGTCTATGCTATCGAGTTATATATCAAGCAACTTGTCCTTAATAACCACACTATGAGGTAGGTTCAACCAGTTTGAACTTGTTGGGACATAGCATATGAAGTTGTGTGATGAGTCCATATCACGGGTCTATTATGGTGAAAAAAGTGAAGACATGTAATGATAGTTATTATGTTAACATTACTAGAAACATTTTCGAAATTATCCATGCTATCAAGATGTCAAAATTCAAGGCATTAGGTGTCAATACTCGTAGCTAATAGATAATAATAATAATATAAAAAAATCACAACTTTATTCTTGAAATATGATTGTTACACATTGGTAACCTAGTTCATGAGTTACTATCACCCAAAGATTGCAAAACAAACTTAAAATATAAATTAAACCAACATGAGAATCCAACTAAGGGTTTCTCGACAAAATCATGCAATAACCTGGCATTTTGAAACCCAAATTTGAATCCATCATAAGTAATACAATGCAAACTCAGATGGATTTTCAATGCATGTTTGCATGCTACACTTATTCTCTGTCTAGATATCATTTTTTAAATGGAACCATTAGTCAAGCCCACAGTCCTTTTTATGTGAAAAATTTCAGCTCTATTTGAGCTCTTTTTGCTCCACCACCTCCATAAACCAGTGTTACACGGGGTCTCGCCCCCCCACCTAGGGGTCTAGATTCCTCACCCCCTCGCGCTCCGGGGTCTTGGGGACTTCTAGGGGATGTTTCCCTCACGCCCCCTCACGTCCCCTCACCACCCCTTTTAGTTTATGGTTTCGTGTTAAAATTTGATGTGCCACTTAGCATATTTGAGAATCCAAGTGATTCTGATTCGGATGGTGACATGGTTGATCTTGATATATTCATGCAGAAGTTGGATGCAGAGACTAGTGGGGCATTAACTTGAGCATTTATGCTCATTTATCAGTATGATGATATCATTTGATATTCATATGTTATGTTTTATGTTTTATGTTTCGGACATAACTTATTTGCGTTTAAGTTTTATGTTTCAGACTTGAGTTGTAAACTTCAGTTTAAACTCTATTTTGAATCTTGATATAATATGTCATATGATATCTTAAAATTTATTTTCATTGTACATTTTTAGTAGTTACATTAATGATTATATAGTTACAAACTTACAAACTTACATGCATGATTGTATGATGTATGTTTTAACTTTTAACTTTTAAATTTGTTTCAATTATATGATTCATCGTTCATCGATTTGTAATTTTATCATTTATGATTTATCTTTCATGATGCAAGTGTATGATGACTGTATATACATTCCTTGCAAAAATATAGTTACATTTTAAATATTAAATTTTATAATTTTTATGACCCCGACGTCCCCCCACGTTTCCTGAAAATTGGTAGGGAGCTTTTGCATAGGCCGCTCCCGCGCTCCCTCGTCCCCTTGCTCCCACCTCCAGGGGACTTGGTGGAACATTGCCATAAAAATATGCAAACATATATCATGATCTTGGAATCCATTACATATGTATGTGCCAATGTTCCATAATCTTGCCCCATCATCAATTTAAGAAATTTCCATTGACTATCAAATCATGGAGGGGGGGAACTTTTTGCTGCAACATTTGGCTCAAAATCAGGGACCATCTTCGTATGAGGTGAATGAGAACTATAGATATTTGAAGAAGTAGATTAGTGCCTTTTCCTCTAGCCATGGAGTCATATACAGTCATCCATCACAAAAATTTGTCTTTGTTCATTCTCACCTTGAAAGTTGCAAAAAATCATACCCTAATTGAAACGACACTAAATTTGAAAGATATAATAAAAATGCAAGCTAGAAGTGCCCTATTAATACAAAGGGAAAACCTTCCTACCTACCCTAACTGAGATAAATTTTGATTGAATAGGAAACATGATATTTCCTATGGAGTTGATCCAACAACTTGTTAAATGTATGGGACTAAATCATGCATTTGATTTCCGGGGAAACATGCGCATGAAGAGAAAAAGTGCAGAATTAATGGAAAATCCATACATGCCACTTATAAAAACTACACCGAAAGGTCAAAAAATACTTAAGGCCTTAACTTAATTTGAATCCAAAAATGACAAAACAGGATTAGTGAAAACACGAGAGTGGTGTGGGTGAACGACATAAATAAAAAGTGAAGATATCTTTCCCCAAGATGCCTTTGTCACCGTTGTATGAAAACATGTTTTCCTTTCCCTTTATACATGCAAGTGAATGCATTATAGGTATGGTGTTTTCCCAGAATAGGAGAAGCCTATTCAAATATATCATTCGTGGAGTGAATGTTTGGGTGCCTTAATGTACAATGACATGTTTCCAGGACTGAATTCAATGCAAGGCATATTTGAAACTCTAACTCTGTCTTCCGGTGTCTTATTAGAAATTATTTCAGTTTTCATTTTGTGTTTTCAAGTTAGATATTGTTTTCAAGTTTTTACATTTATAATTTTATTGCAATGTGGCAGACTGATCAGAGTAGTGCAGGAACAACCCTGAGACGGGATGATCGCGGAAAGAGGCCGGCGGAAGAACATGTAAAGTGCCAGCATTTCTCTATCTTCAGGTATTTTAGTTATTTACATAATTGAAATAATATTAATTTTGTTCAAATATGCAAACACCTAGCCATGGTACGCCTGATGATTCCCTCTTTGAGGAAGAGCTTTTTTCATCCCTATCTCCAGTGTTGTTGTTGCAAAAAAAGGCACGAGATGCAACGTCGGAATTTAATGCTTTGATAGATGCGCCTCAAACACCTGAAACAGAAGAGAGGATACAACATCTTATGAGGCAACTAAATAGATATCAGGTAATAATAAAAAGTCAAAAGGATATTTTTTTTGTTCTGCATGAGATGAATTGTGATAGTTTGATTTTTAATTTTTACATTGACTAAACTAACAAAAAGTTCTTTTGTATGTAGCGTCTTCTGGCATTTGCAGAACCCGGTGTTGGTGGTAGTGGGACACAAGGGCAAGAGATTGCCCAACAACCCTCTCGTACACCTTCTACTCCTTTAGGTGCTAGCCAAGAAACACACCCTGCCCAAGCTGACACCCAGCCAACTGCTGAACGTGTTGGCAATGATGAGGCAGATATGGCCGGCTACATTATTGCGTTTCCTGGAGCTACACGTGTCAGCTCCACAGGGACCATTAATGGCACGTTGTTGGTGAACGATGAGGGTGTCCCTATAAAGCATGTACAACTCCCAGGTAAATTTTAATATTTTAACTATTTCATGTACTTTATCTAAAACATATTTATCATGATTTTTATTTTTTAATTAATGATAATATCTTCTTTTTCTTTTGGTTTTATTCTGTGTAGGAAACAATGAGTTCTACAGGATTCTGGAGAGCCATGCGTTGGTAATTTTTGGCCCAACCATACGTACAGGGTGGAATTCCCAGAATTCCAACCTGAAAAAAGAACTTCTAGATTATCTAGAAGCCCTTTTTGGGGTCGGCACATTTGACAGAAAAGCGGTGGCTCGGGTAGCCGGCAAATATTTGAAATATACCAAGGACACCTATAGGACGCAATTGCAATTTAACCCTAGATATGAGTGTCCTCTCACAGTTTCAGAGAGTGAGTGGAGAGCACTCATCCATGACGAAAAAGAGAAAAGGGCAAAGAAAGAAGGAAAAATGCCAACTGGACCCGCAAGGTAAATTACAACTTTAATTCAATAGCTTTAATTTTCTTTATGTCTAAAATAAAAGTGTGCTACGTCATATCTGACTTCAATTTTTTGATGCTAGGTTGCCTGACACCTCAAAGGCAACCAAAGCTAGGATTGAGAAAAAGGGCCATCACAAGCTCGGCCAGGGTGGCTACTTGAAATTAGCTACAAGAATTGTAATTAAGTAGCTAAACATCTTATAATTAATTGTATCGCCTTCCAACGTTTTTGTAATCCTATCAAATATGATTAAAAATACACAATCATATGTAATGTAGGGTGATGACTTCGGAACAGAAACTACAGAGGAAGATAAAAATATTGCTTTCCGTTTTGGCTATCAAGCTGTAGTTGAACGTCGCAGAAGCTTGGGGCAGGTCCCAAGATCCAGAATGCCTGATAAGGTAAAACATTAACCTTTCAATATTTTTTTTTCGTCCATAAATTTAATGTCTAACAACTTTGTTTAAATCAGGGGAGCAGCACTACCGACAAGGCAAATAACCCAGTTTTAGAGCCAGATGTAGATGATCCTCACGTGCAACCTGATCATTGTAGTGGGGACCAGGCCGACAATGCTACTATCAGTGAGGGTCGTGACGGTAATTAATTTCCACTTATAATTTTTCTAATTATACCTTGATGGTTGTCCTTATAACGTTTTTTGTTTAAATGACAGAGAATGTTTCCCTTGAGGATCTTACCACCAGAGAGGAAGACAGGGCAACAGTCCCAACGACGACAACTGGTGCACCAGGTAAATAATCTCATTGCAATTTTTTTTATTAATATTACCGAACTAGTTCAATGATATTTAAAAGCTGACAATTAAAATTTAATATTATCTGTTTTTGTAGGCGATGCCCCGTCACTGGATGAGACCGGACATCGTGACTACGCAACTAGGTCAGCGGCGACAACTGGTGCACCAGGTAAATAATCTCATTGCAATTTTTTTTATTAATATTATCGAACTAGTTCAATGATATTTAAAAACTGACAATTAAAATTTAATATTATCTGTTTTTGTAGGCGATGCCCCGTCACTGGATGAGCCCAGACATCGTGAATATGCAACTAGGTCAGCAGTGCGGGTTGAAAGGCACGAAACAGGAGCAGAGCACGATGATATTGATGATGTAATTAGGAGCTTTAAAAATTGGAAGAAGAAAAAGAAAATTTGACAATGTAAAATATTGTATTATTATAAGACAAACGTTACCATACTTGGAACATTTTTTTGCGTTATATAAAAAACTTATTTATCATACTATTTTTATGTCAAGCATTAATTGCAATGTTTCCTTGCGTACTTTTTGTTGAATTGTTTTTTTACTAGTTATTGAATATTTTTTTTTATGCTCATGAAAGTAAAAATTGAAATATAGATTGGGTATTGGGGAATTGAGAGTGATGTGAGGGGGGGGAGGGGCCATAAGAGCTTCCACCTTCACGTGGTTGGCCCTGTTTAGTAGAGAATAATTTATTGGAGCGATTTAATCTTGGAGCAAACCTCCCTTGATCCGGCGTAGCAACAAAAAAGTCACTGTTGACTTAGTTGCTACTCTTTCAGATCGTGGGAGGCTTGTTCCAAGTTCATGCGACTCCAATAAATTGTTCTTGAAACGAAGAGGAGCTTCTTCAGGTATGTTTTGACATTTTCAACATATGTTCTAACATTATCATAAGAATGCATCTTAGAGTAAAAAATACTACATCAATTACTTGTATTTATTGTATAGATAATGATGGATTTTGATTGACTTGGCAGTGCAGGTACAAATCCTCTTGCATCATGAGCAATACAACTTGTCAACCGGGGTCATGTCCAGGATATTTTTGCTTGTGCGCTTGACCAGGTTCGTAATGTCACATTTTGTAAGTTCCTTTACAGTTCATAATTCAATATTAAGCTTGTGCACGATTATTATCTAGGTTTTTTGTATGTGTTTTTTCATCTATTTTATTGTAAGCAAATATGCATGTTTCCTGTTGTTCACTATGATTTCTCCCATTACCACTCCCAGGATGAATCCGACTTTATTGTTACATAGGTTACTTTATTGTTACTATGATTTCTCCATTTACGATTTCATAGGTTACATCATGTAAAGTTGTCAATCTCAGGTTGGTGATGAGCTTTAGTCCTCCAGATTTGGGGCTTTTCTGATATTTTCTCCCTCATGTCATTCCTGCATCACCTCGTTGTTTGAGCATGCCAATTGTCTACCACTTGTACCAATTGGTACATGTCAATCTCTGAGTGGTGCCACATTTCACCTATTTTCAGTGAGAGTTTAGGGTTTCTCTAACATAGCTTCAGAAATCCGATTCAGTGCCTGCTTGAATATTGTCACATAATACTTATGGTTTGGATTGATGAGCATGTTCTGAATGGTTGGTTGATTCATAAGAACCACCCATAAATCTCCCTTCCTCTAACACACGGAAAATAAAAATTTCTTTGACAGGAGACAGAGTTTCAATACTTTGAAAACAAACTTCTATTCCCTTCAATAACTCAAAAAAAAACTATTACACTACTTCCTCACTGAGAGGGATTACAAAATTATGATTGCTACAAAACGCAGTGCATAAAACCAACTCACTGTCTGTTCAAAACAAACATACTCTGTCTCTAAGACACTCTGCTATGTTTTTCCCTTTCGCACTGCTGTGCATACACACTTAAAAAGTTACACTCAATTTTTCACTTTTTACACACTGCTATGTAATAAAAAATTTACGTACTGTCTATAAAAAAAACTACCAAGCTTTTTCGACCTTTTTATTTTTATATGCCAGAACATATAAAACATATTATAATAAACCCTCTTTTTAAAAAATAAAATTAAAACTAAATTCTATGGCCCACCTTTCATTTCGCATATGATATATATATAACATATGTATATATTAAACTATCAAAACATTAAAGAACCCTTTACGTCGGACTTCAAAAGTCTAAATAGATTGAATTTCAAACCAAATTCGCGTTCCAAAATGGGATGCTGACGTCTGCCTAATTTTAACTCGAATTCTCAATCCGATGTGCCCTATAAAAAATTCGGGTCCGGTTTTCAGGTTTTCAGATTCCCTTCAATTTCATGCGATCCAATATTAATGCTCCACGTGTCCTCCTTTTGAATTTACAAAACTATCGGGTAAATTTATGTTTGTTTAATTTCTGGTTGGTGAATTGCGTTAATGCTGGCTGTTGTGTTTAAATACAATCCTGTACAGAAATATGGCTGTGGCCGTCTACAAAAAAAACTTGCAGGAATTTTAAATGCGGAATTAAATTTCTGGATGGCATGCAAGCAACCTCCAAAAAAAAATGTTGCTGCTGCATCCGTCCTTCTGCTGCAGCAGTTGAAGTTAAAATTCAACAGCACGGGGTTTAATAAGTGAGGGTGTAAAGGTAACTTTTTGTCGATAGTACTGGATTAAGATCATCTATTCATTTTTGTAGGGTCTTATGGTGTTTGATTTTTTAGTTTTGGGTTGGGCTTATTGAGTCTAAGATAGTTTTTGAGTGAAAAAATTGCTATCAGGTATTAAAAAATTTTGGTTCTTTTGTCAAAATTTATGAGCTTGTTAGGAAATACAAAACTGACAATGGTTGTATCTTAAATTTGTGGAAAATAATTTGAAATGAAACCCTTTTGTTTAGGTTGTTGCAGCAGGTGCAAACCCCGTTCAAATTACTAGGGGCATTGACAAGACAATAAAGGCCCTTGTTTCGGAACTCAAAATTTTGTCGAAGGAGGTAAACGCTTGCCTTTTGAGTAGGCTGGTTTTCCTTTTTGCTGATGGTTTGGTGTATCTAATTGAATTAGTTGCCTAAGGTATTTTTGGTTGCAAACTCCTTTTCATTTTTCATACGGTATTGGCCTTGTGGAATACATTTGATTGTGTGGTCTTGTTAGATCTACAACATTTGTAGTTGTTTAGTCTTATGGCCGAGGTGCACTTTTATTATGGAAATAGTTGATGCAATATTGTCATTTAATCCTTACTGCGGGGTAGCATGTTGAGAAGTTTTTTGTGAAACATTTGGTATTCAAAATGACACTTGATCCTATACAGCATCATGCACTTGACTTCAAAATTTATATTCAAAGTGTGCCGGACAATTCTTGCAAAATTTCAAATATTTAGGTTGTTTTAAACCATTATCTTTTTCATGTATTGGATGCTGAAAATGTGAAAAAGACTTTGGTATGAAACCAACTGGTGAATAATTTCCAGCACAACAGCCACTTCCAAGACATGATTTAGAAGTAGAACAAATGTGCTTATGAAGCATAGAAAGATATCCTTGATGCATTGTCAATGTTTGGCTAGGGTTTTTTTTGGAGAAAATAACTCCTTATTCCTAGAATAGTGATCTTCAATACAAGTAAATGCCAGAGAAGAGAGATCATCGTGTGACGCAACAAAACTAAAATTGGACCCCCAAGGAGAGCTGGTGTGTCTACAATCGCTCTGTCAGCATTTTCCCTTGGTGTACCCGTTCTTTTCCTCCAGCCTGAGTCTTAATTGACTTCTTCTTTCTTCGGGTTTATTTATCAAATTCGTAGAATTTGATAAATAAATACTATCCACAATGTTTGGACTTTAATTTATATTCCCGACTTTATATTATCTCCAATCCTTATAACCAATGTTTAACTTTCAACACTTTGTATTTATACTCCACGTTTCTTTTTAAATAAATAACTTGTAGTGAACTTTCGGCTCTATATTTCACCACCCAGCCTTACAACAATCACCCTCCGGACTTATGCTAATTATCCGCCAATCGTTTAATTAAACAATTTCATTATACTCCGGCCCCACCTATATATATCAATAACCAATCAAACACTCGTATCGTACCTGGCTATCCTCCGCACACCTTAGTTAACCTTCGGGCAAGTTCAACGTGCGACCACCGTCCGATGGCCCTTCTCCAAATCAACGACTCTTGGCAATTTCGCTCGGCTTCCAACGTCGGGCTTTAACATGCGATGGCGTGGGTTAAACGGTTGTTTGCCGGGGTCACTTCGCCACGTGTCGCATTCCCTATGGAATCGCTCGCGAATAGGAAATACCGCCTACTCCGCAAAAGCGGTGCGATATGGGCAACCATCTTTTGTGATTCCGCTCGTGGTTTTGGTAGAGGACTTGACCACGGGTGCATGTCTGGTTCCGCTATCCTTTTGTTTGTTAACTCATGTCCAATCCTCGGGTCAGGTTCCGAAAGCACAACAATTTTGTCTCTTTATTAAGCGGGATTTTAATATGTGTATTATCAAATAAAACCAACACAAATTTTATAAGAAAATTGTTCAAAAGTCGAGTATGTACTTCAAACGGCGATAAACCATAATTCAAACCAAATTAAAACGTTAAAACCTTTCTGCTTGTCAGCAATTTTGTGTAATTTCTTATCCAAATTCGCCACTAATATTTTGCGGGTCCGGATTTCCCAGCTGGCAGCGGCAGCCAGAACAAGATCCGCTCCAATCAATTTTTGCCACGTGTCCTCAATAAAAACTTGACCTGCTCCCGGCTGCGGGTGCATTCGATGGCGTTTAAGGTGATGGGACATGGATATGGCGATTTCATATCATTAGCATTAACATTTAACGCTGTTCAATTAAGTTTTCACATCAAATCTAGATTAATTAATTTTTAACACTGTTCAAGATCGGACCTCCACTCCTCTGAGCGATTCCGCACGCTCCAATTTGATCCGGCCTTCGGCTCTCATTATTAATGATCAGAGATTCATTATGACGGTCGTCCTTTGATTGCATTGCAGACGGGTCGACATAAAAAATGGCGTTTAGCCATGGTTTTTTAGACAAGCCGGTTGCTGGATTACACTGTCTGGTAACTGCGATGATAAGGAGAAGTGGCCAGCGGAACTTCTGCCTAGACTTTGCTGCATATTTCCATTTCTCTCGGTTCTGTCTCTGTCTGTCTTCCTCTGTTAATTGGAATTCTGCTTCTTCGTCTCTTGTGCCCACTGCGATTGCACCCATGCCTCGCGTGCGTCATAGGATGCGTTGCCGCAGGGGGAGCACTAGAGGTCAATCCCGGTGCGCTCCCTCCAGCACCTCAACAGAGGCTAGTTCACCTTCTCCCACGACGTGCACTGCGCAATTTTCCTTTGATTGCACTCTCAACCGCCCGCGAATCACAGCTGTAGTCACTGTGGTCTTCCGCGAGGAGGCCCAAACGCAGGAAGAATGCACCCGTCCGGCGGGTCTGAGCGGGTTTTAATTTGTTTTCTTGCTTAGCAGGCCCAGTTAATTGGGCTGCTTTTAGTTTATTTTACTGTGCTGGACCTTTAAGTAATATTTTTGAATTCTGTAAATTAGACGTTCAAGACTGGTTTCCCCGTATGAGGGCAGTCTTCTTAATTTTTTGATTTTTTGATGACAAATTTTCCATGAGTATGGCCAGGCAATGTTTTTGACTTCGGTGTAATTTTTCTCACAATGTTAATAGATTAACTTTACTTTGAATTCTCACATGATTAGCGTTTTTCTTGATCTGTTCAAGGATTTTGGGTACTTTAATTTGTATTTGGAACAATGGACGTCGGTACTCTATCTGTTGCTTTACTGTTCTACATACTACTATTTCATTTTCTTATAGATGCCTCGGGAATATTTGAATGCTTTCTCAGATTGTCGATAATCTCCATGTGGACCGTTACTGGATTTTATATCATGTCCCTGTATGTGACATGGGGTATTTTTCTATCATTTTCTAGGGTGGGACTTCCACTTTTCTGGATGGATATTTGGGTTCCAATCTTCGGATGTGAAAATGTAATGACTTCATGGACTGTTTTACTTCATATAATATATTCAAAATAGCATTTTTTCTCTTCTGAAAAAAAAATGATTAATGTTTATCATTCTGCCTTCAAAACTAGCGATGCGGGTCTATGTTGCTGGTTTATTGATATGGTCTGATGGTCTTTTTATATTTTGGACATATCACACTCCTCACATGATTAGCGTTTTTCTCTGTTCCAGGATTTTGGGTACTTTAATTTGTATTTGGAACAATGGACGTCAGTACGTACTCTATCTGTTGCTTTACTATTCTACATACTGCTATTTCACTTTCTTATAGATGCCTTGGGCATATTTGGATGCTTTCTCAGATTGTCGATAATCTCCATGTGGACCGTTACTGGGTTTTATATCAAGTCATTGTATGTGACATGGGGTATTTTTCTATCATTGCCTGGGGTGGGACTTCCACTTTTCTGGATGGATATTTGGGTTCCAATCTTAAGATGTGAAAATGTAAATGTAATGACTTCATGGACTGTTTTACTTCATACAATATATTGAAAACATCGTTTTTTCTCTTGTGAAAAAAAAAATGATTAATGTTTATCACTCTTCCTTCAAAACTAGCGATGCTGGTCTATGTTGCTGGTTTATTGATATGGTCCGATAGTCTTTTTATATTTTGGACATATAACACTCCTCACATGATTAGCGTTTTTCTCTGTTGCGGGATTTTGGGTACTTTAATTTGTATTTGGAACAATGGACGTCGGTACTCTATCTGTTGCTTTACTATTCTACATACTGCTATTTCACTTTCTTATAGATACCTCGGGCATATTTGGATGCTTTCTCAGATTGTCGATAATCTCCATGTGGACCGTTATTGGGTTTTATATCAAGTCCCTGTATGTGACATGGGGTATTTTTCTATCATTGTCTGGGGTGGGACTTCCACTTTTCTGGATGGATATTTGGGTTCCAATCTTCGGATGTGAAAATATAATGACTTCATGGACTGTTTTACTTCATATAATATATTCAAAACAACGATTTTTCTCTTGTGAAAAAAAAAATGATTAATGTTTATCACTCTACCTTCAAAAATAGCGATGTTGGTCTATGTTACTGGTTTATTGATATTGTCTGATGGTCTTTTTATATTTTGGACATATCACACTCCTCACATGATTAGCGTTTTTCTCTGTTCAAGGATTTTGGGTACTTTAATTTGTATTTGGAACAATGGACGTCGGTACTCTATATGTTGCTTTACTATTCTACATACTGCTATTTCACTTTCATGGACTGTTTTACTTCATATAATATCTTCACTTTCATGGACTGTTTTACTTCACTGTTGTAGGGTCTTGGGTACTTTAATTTGTATTTGGAACAATGGACGTCGGTACTCTATCTGTTGCTTTACTATTCTACATCCTGCTATTTCACTTTCATGGACTGTTTTACTTCACTGTTGTAGGGTTTTGGGTACTTTAATTTGTATTTGGAACAATGGACGTCGGTACTCTATCTGTTGCTTTACTATTCTACATACTGCTATTTCACTTTCATGGACTGTTTTACTTCATATAATATCTTCACTTTCATGAACTGTTTTACTTCATATAATATCTTCACTTTCATGGACTGTTTTATTTCATATAATATCTTCACTTTCATGGACTGTTTTACTTCATATAATATCTTCACTTTCATGGATTGTTTTACTTCACTATTGCAGGGTTTTGGGTACTTTAATTTGTATTTGGAACAATGGACGTCGGTACTCTATCTGTTGCTTTACTATTCTACATACTGCTATTTCACTTTCATGGACTGTTTTACTTCATATAATATCTTCAAAACATCGTTTCTTGTCTTTTAAAATTTTAATTTTTTTTAAAAAAATTGAACCCTCCGTCGGTCTACCGACGCCTTGTAGACGTCGGAACTGCGACAACCCAGAAACGTCGGACGAGAGACAGTATGAAAACGTCGGAAGCGCGACGTGCTAAACGTCGGAACTGCGACAACCCAGAAACGTCGGAAGAGAGACAGTATGAAAACGTCGGAAGCGCGACGTTCCAAACGTCGGACCACATATCGTCGAAATTACGACATCTTCCAGACGTCGGAAGAGTGACGTCCAAAACGTCGGACCACGTTTAGTCGGAATTGCGACAGTTTACAAGCGTCGGAAGAGCGACGCCAAAACGTCAGACCACGTTTAGTCGGAACTGCGACGGTTAATGAGCGTCGGAAGAACCACGTTTAAAACGTCGGAGCCGCGACGGTTTGTGAGACGTCGGAAGAGTGACGCCTGTTCGGAACGTCGGAATAAGTGTCGATAGTGCGACACTTTTTGCTTGCGTCGGAACGGCGACGGCAGGAGAAACCACGGTTTGTCCGCCCTTGAACTGTCGCTCTTGCGACGAATATGTGTCGGAATAGCGACGAATTGGCCGTCGGAATTTCCGCCAAATTCTCTAGTGTGACAACAAGACAGAATTGGACAAGCTTTCTAAAGATGCAACCCACATGGAAGGAAGGTAAAAAAAAAAAAAAAATTATAAAACACCTTTTTGCCTATCAAGTGAGATTTTGAACAATAGCTTAGATGTCAAATAATAAAAGTTTGCACGGGTTTTTCAACATTCTCTATGAATTTTCGAAAAAGAAATAGAGTGCTACCATAAATTCTAGTAGCATTCCATCTTTTACACAGTTATAGGTTTTTACTGAAATTTCCAGTAACGCCTGTTTTAACTGAATTTTGACACCTGTCAGCAAATTTTATGATCCAATTAAGGAAGGATAAAGACCCATAACCAAATGGATATAACTGTGAAAGGTGGTTATGAGGTTGTTGGAGGTCATATTAAAAGAATATACATGGTTATTTAAAAACCAAAGACACAAGAATACAAATCAGCAGAAAAAGTAGTAGCATGACAGCACACTCAGCATTTCAGACCGGATTTTTTTCTCTTCTTTCTTCTACATATGTCCTTTCAGTTAGATTTCGATGGGATATGGTTGTAATGTCTTATGATGGTTTTTTTTTTTTCTTTTCTGAATAAGACTAAATCTATTAAGAAAAAACATATAGTACAATCAAAGCTTTGCCATCCGGCAAAGTAACAGAGCAGGGGAGCCAGAAATGATAGATTATCAACCTCAGTCCCAAATAGCAACCTAGAACAAGCAGAAGGTAACCAAGATAGCTAAAAAACAGAGAGCGGGCTAGAGGGATCTGCCTAGAGTGGGTGGATACCTCCAAACGACATTTTTTCACTTTCTTCTTGCTGACTTTTATCCAGCCATTGTGGCTTGGCTAGACGGGAACCAGTTGTAGACTATTATGTTCTGAAGGAGGAGTCTCCTTATCTGAATCCGAGGAGGAGGGTGCATGCGTGCGTTTCTGCGAGATCTGAGGTGCTGAAGGATCCTCAGGGCAGATCAAGGGGGAGTCCTTCGTGTGTTCAACATTTTCTTCATTCGCTTCTTTTTCCTCCTCATCCAAGCTGAAGGAGTCTATGTCATCCATGGGGGGTGGATCACATGGTTTCTAGCTCTTCGATTTGGATTTACCTTTTTTATTCTTCTCTTTGTCGAGGAAGGTGGCGCATGAGTTTTGTAGATGTCCCGTCTGATGGCAGTGACAACACCGGAAGGCAGTGTTCTCATAGTCTAAGGTCTGAGTCCAGTGGAAGTCCCCAATTTCGAGATTGATCTGATCAGGTAGCCCGTTGCTGATGTCTATTTCTGCACAAATTCTACCAAAGGTGTATATTCCTTTCTCTCCCCTAGAGGCGTCCGTGGCCAGGAAGCGGCCAAGAGTATTCCCAATCCCCTGGAAGACTGCGAAGTGCCAGAGATGCGCGGGGAGGTTTGGAAGCCTGACCCAGATGGGGAGCTTGGTGATGACCGCTATGGAAGGGTCGAAGTTTGGAAACCATGGAGTAATGAAGAGCCCCGCTGATCCCCAAAATTAGGGGCCTTCCATTAATGCTTTCTGATAGTCTTCATTGAATGCAAAGGCCATAATGAAGAAGCCTTTAGAGAAAAAAAAAAACCTTGCAGTTGTTGGTCCAGTTGGAATGGGTCCATTGGTAGAGATCCAGTGTTCGAGGCAATAGTCCATTAAACCTACATATGATAGATTTTTCTGCAAACGTCTGAAATTGATCCTCCAATGTTGGATGAGAGATTTTAATGGAGGGGGTTTCCTCCCTTTTATCCACCAGGAAAGGCTTGGGAGCCTCAGCTGGTTGAGCGACTCTCTTAGAGGGTTGCTTATGCACCGCATCCTTATAGGAGAAGGCAGGAGCCGAGGAGGTTTGCCCAGTGGCTCCTCCTCTCAAGCGTAGAGAGAGCATAACTGAAGCATCTCTTTTGATATTGTAATAAGACAAAGGCAGAGGGTCCTCAAGTTGTTTACCTTCATAAAGCAATCTCAGGAGATTTGAGGGGATCCCAGTCTGAGTTCAAGATCTCACCAAATGTCTTGCACCAGATCCGTGGCTCGCACCCAGAGTAGCTGTGTTCCGCCAGATAGAAGAGAGATATGGATCTGATAAGCGGAGGATGAATAATCTGCAAGCCTTTGTTCCCCACTTCGAAACTGCTTTTGAGCTGTGCGTACTCCTTGTGTTCTCAGATCCAGGTGGCTTTTAGCATTGAAATCTGCTAGATGAGGATGAAAGTCCTCCTGAATCAGTCTCTGTTCCCATTTTCTCTGTCCATTCATGAGGCTGAGACTAGATTTCAGTAGGGACGTAGCTATAGTTGAGGCTGCCGGGATGCTTGATACGACGTCTTTGTGACGTCCGGCGTTGATGACTGCTCCTGTGCCTAATCATCGGCAGAGGGATACATCAGCGAGAGCGTTTTCCCCTGCAACAAGATCTGCATCGACCCAAGCGGGATTAACCCCTCGACCTGCACCTGGGCCAAATTTGTTGACAGATGGATGATCCGATGCTGCGTTCTGTATATTTTCGGAGAAGAAAGGCCACAGAGACCTGCGGCATTGAATCCCTCAGAGCCTGCTCGCCTTGCCGTGGTGTCAGTGGCGGCATAGCCCAACAGGGCCGAGGGAGCAATGGCGTCGGCGGAAGACATTAGGTTTTTTGTAGAGCTCCGCAACCTCAATAATTTCAACGTGTATGTAATGTTAGGAGTAATGTTTCCTTATTTTTAGAAGAGATGGAGTTGGTGCCTCTCTTTCTATATATACCATTTGTAAATACCATTTCCAAGTTGGATGTTGGTCTACCTGAAGACTGACTATAATAAAAAAAAAGTCTTCTTACTTCATGCTGGAGGATTTTGTGATTCAAGGACCATCTAATGTATGGTGTGTCTTATTTCTTTGTTAATTTCTTCTAATTATGGGTTGCAGCAGCTAGTAAGGTGTGAGTGAGAAACTATTAAAGGATTTAATAGTAAATTATCTTCTTTCAACTTTCTACAAATCATATATGTGTTGTAGAACATGTAGTGAAGATTTCATAAAGGATTTGTGGAATACTTTATACATGCAATATACTTTCTTAATTTTTTTTACTTTGCATAAACAGAGTTTGTGTAAAGATCCATCTTTATAGCTATGTGACTGATTTAGGATATGAATATTTCCTAAAATAAGTATTAGCTATCCATTTCCTTCATTTGTTACACTCTGCTCCCTATACTACCAATTTACCCATACAATTTATACTTGCCACAACTTTCCAAATGCATGGAAGTTTTAAAGAATATAAAAAATCATTTTAGAATCTTTGAGAAGCCATCCACCACTCCAAAAACCCTTTAAAATTTGAAATGAACTATGATGTGTAAGGCTTACTCCTTTTGCAGTCAAGGAGTAACTCCTTGCACTAAGATATTTGGCGTCGTTGTCGAGGAGACGAATTGAAGTTTATCCCTAGGTGAATGACAAAGTTATAAGTATGGTTCTGAGGTGTGCAGTTCCAATTGTCTTTTTAGATTTCTTTACACGTGGCAACTCCATTGTTGAATTTTTGTCTCCTAGAAGGACTAGAACTAGGGCTAACCCATATTCCCCTTTGAGAATCCCATTCCTTGACCCTGAAAAGCTAATCAAGAAAAAGAGTAAACGAAATTTTGTTGCCTCTGCTACTGTTTTCTCAAAGGTTGTCCCTAAATAAGTCCTACAAACTTTATCCCCCGATTTTGCAGATAATCCTGTACCTCCCGTGTTTTCCAACGAACAAACAGTCTCTACATCACAAGTTGGCGCTTCATCATCTTTTGTTCACAATCCACCAATTTTTGTTCCACAAATCCCAACAACTAACACCATCGTAGGTCCAAACCCACCCCCTAACCGAATGGATGCAATTATTGCTGCAAGGTATTCCCCTTTGGTTTTACCTGATCCTATGAATGCATTACCTGCAGTAGATTATCTCAAATACATCCCTAAGTTTAGTTGTGATGGAGAGGTAACTGCTAAAGAACACCTTGTTTATTTTTATGCCTACACTGACAATCTGAATATTGAGCATGAATCTAAGAGTTTTTGTTCAGAGTCTTGAGGGTGATGTTAGGAAATGGTTCATATCTTTGGAAGCTGGTAGCATCACTGGAATTGAAACCCTACATGATACATTTTTAAGAAAATGGGGTGATAAGAAATATTTTATGTATTATATCACTAAATTTGGTGCAATAAAAAGAAAAGAAGGAGAATCAGTTTCTGATTTTTCTGAGAGATTCAATAAGATGTATAGTGAAATACCTACTGAAATCAATCCTACTAAAGCTTTAGCCAAAATCACTTATGTTGGTGTCTTTGATCCTGATTTTTATTTATTATTGAGAGAAAGAAGATCCACAACACTAACACAAATGTAGGAAAATGCATTGGAGGTAGAATCTAATGTGTTAGCAATTGATAAAATCAGAGGAGGGATGGACAGAGAAAAAAGAAAGCAAAAAGCTGAAGTTTCAACTTTAGGAACTTCAGACATAGATCCTAAGTTAGATGAGCTCACCAAGATGGTCAAGCCATTAACTACTGATATGTCCAAGCTCAATATGGAAGAAAGACCAGCTACTACTAGAAATGTTTCACTTGATCAACCTAATAGGAAAAATCTTAGAAGACCTATTGCTCCTCAAATTTTGTAGCAAGAAAGGAGAGATGTTGATGATAAAAAAGTTCAGCCCCCTTTGCAGAATGCTATATTTGAAGATGAAGAGGAAGCTGAAAGTTTGGAGAAAGTTGTTGATATCAACTTCCTGAGAGATAAAGAAGGGTTGATTCATCTTACACAAGCAGAGTATGAGGATTTCGTGTCATATACTCATAATAATGAAGTGGTTCCTAATCATTCTATGATTGCAGTTGATCGTCAAATTAGATATAATCTCAGATAAAAAAATATTGATGATAATTCAAAGCTTGTTGTACAACCCGAGAAGAATAAGGATGCAGTTAAAATTACAACTAAAAAACAAGTTGTTCAACCAAGCAGATCATAAATTCTGGTAGCAGTTAATACTCCTTCACTTGAGGTAAAAATTTCTCACAAACTGCCCTCTGTTTTCAATTTTGAGAATGAGATACAAAAGATAAAGATTCATGTTCCTCTTATAGAGCTCATGAAAGATTATGATTTCAAGAAGACTTTTATGAAATATCTTCAACCCCCACCTATCGAAGTAGATTCTGATTTTGTTAACCTTCAAGATGACAAACCCACTATTATTTTAGGTACATTGGTAGAAGACAGAGATGAATCTACCCCTCCCTTATATCTATCTCTAAATATTCATGATAAGATCTTGCATAATTTCGTAATGGACTCTGGAGCCTCACATAATTTAATGCCCAAGGTAGTCATGGATGAACTAGGTCTTGAAGTAACTAGAGAATACCAAGATCTCTACTCCTTTGATTCCCGGAAATTTCAATACCTTGGTGTCATCAAAGACCTTGCAGTAAGCCTTTTTCAGTTGCTTATGAGAGGGATGGTGATGGATATTGTTGTAGCTGACATTCCTCCTAGATTTGGCATGTTACTTTGTAGGTCATGGATTAGAAGGTTGGGAGGGACTTTCCAAATGGATTTCACTTATGCAATTGTCCCTATTTTTGGAGGAGAACAAAGAAGACTTTATAGAGAAGTTCCGCTAGTATATATCATTAGTGATAGAAAATACCCCACTAATCATCCAATTTATGTTAGAAAATTATATATTACAGAGCAATGCAACACAAAACACATAAAACCAAATAGACACAGATATACGTGGTTCACCCAGTTTGGGCTACATCCACCCCGAACAGCCAGTCCTTCCTTTCTATTATCCAGCAAAATGAAGAGACACAACCTATAGCAGATTCGTTGTAATTTACTCTGTTCTCTCTCACAGTCTCCCTATCTGTTTCTTGCTCTAAGAATACACATACAATACACAACCGCAATACAATACTCTCATACAAGCGAGGGGTTTCCTTCTAGGGAAAAAAACCCTAAACTAAACATAACTTCTACCATCAGATCATCTGCCTAATGAACGACCCAGATTGACTAGAAATTACTATACTTTTACGAGGCAATTTTACATCTGTTTTTTCTAGCTTTAGGGGCACTGCCCTCGAAACCCCCCGCTAGGGGGGGGGGGGGGGGGGCACTTCATAAAGTCGTAGCCGCCCCCCCTTGGACCCCCTAGGCAGCGTTTAATTACGGGCAACGTTGCCACCCCATTAAGGTACAGGGGACCAACTCTGTGATACAAAATAAACAAGATAATCATGCTCCACACCCAACAATCTCCTACTTGGAGACTGATTGTAGCAACTCCATCGCTGCTTCATTTTTTGGACAATGACTCCACTTTGGACCTGGTTGTTTCTCATATTCATCATCATACTTGAAGACCAATTGAAACTGATCATATTCTCAATTTCTCCCTGGTTACAACTTTTGTTAGCATATCTGCAGGATTCTGGCTAGTGTGTATCTTTTCTAGCTTCAATTGTCCATCTTCCAACACTGACCATATGAAATGGTACTTGAGTTGTATGTGTTTAGTCCTGGAATGAAATGTTGAGTTCTTTTCAA
Source organism: Pinus albicaulis (assembly GCA_034641835.2). Lineage (NCBI taxonomy): Eukaryota > Viridiplantae > Streptophyta > Pinopsida > Pinales > Pinaceae > Pinus > Pinus albicaulis. Next base: position 300,274,524 of record CM076576.1, on the reverse strand, counting down.
GATGAATGGCACTTTGTCTATCACTATATAATGTGTCCATATCATGCTTCTTACCCAATTCATCCATAAACCTTTGTAACCAAATCGTTTCCTTACTAGCCTTTGTAGTAGCAACATATTCTGATTTTGTTGTTGAAAGTGCAAAAACACTTTGGATTTTTGAAACCCAACTAACAATTGTTCCACCTACAATAAATACATACCCTGTAGTGCTCCTCCTGTTATCTCTGTCACTTGCCATATCTGCATCAACATATCCCTGTAGAGCAATGTTTGAACTACCAAAGCATAATGCTTGATTTGTGGTACCTCTCTAATATCTGAGAATCCATTTCACTGCCATCCAATGTTCTTTTCCTGGATTTTTCATGTACCTGCTTACAACTCCCACTGCATGTGAAATATCAGGCCTTGTGCAGACCATTTCATACGTTAAGCTTCCAATTGTTGATGCATATGGAACTTTAGACATATAATCTAGTTCTTCTTCAGTCTTGGGGCACATCTCTTTACTAGGTTTGAAATGGCTAGCAAAAGGTATACTAATTGGTTTTGCATTCTGCACCCCCCCTAGACCCCCCAGGTAGTGTTTAATTACGGGCGGCAACGCCGCCCCATTAAGGTACAAGGGTCCAACGCTGTGATGCAAAATAAACAAGATAATCAGGCTCCACACCCAACAATTTATGCTAGAAAAATTGATGTTGGTTCAAGCATTTTACATATGGATAATGTTGTCCTATCTATAGAAAATTTTCAGATTTTGAAGCCTGTTGTAAAAAAGATCAGTCATGAGGGTTCACAACTATGGTAAACATATTTTGATGGTTCATGTTCTAAAGGAGCTGGTACAGGAATAGTTCTCATTTCCCATTTGAAAGAAAGATCCACTTTTTCTTTCAAATTTGAATTTGAAGCAACTAAAAATGTGTCTGAGTATGAAGCTTTGCTGATTGGTTTAAAAACAAAAAAAGCCATGAATATTTCAGAAATTTATGCTTTTAGAGATTTTAAACTTATTATTCAGTAAATCATAAATTTTTATCAAACTAAGCATCCCAGACTCAGAGATTACCAGAATTCAGTTTGGAACATTGTAGAAGACTCATTCGTGACCTTTAAAATTTCTTTTGTTCCAAGAGAAAGTAATATTTTGGCTTACTCACTTTCTATTTTAGCAATCTGATTCAAGATTCCAATACCTATAAAGCTGAAATATGAAGTGGAAGTTAGGTTCAAACCCAACATTCTTGATAATGTCAAGCATTGGAATTTTTTTTAAGATGATTAGGAGATTAGAAGATTTATTGAATCTACTGAAGATATTGTTGCCCTAAACATTGATCAAGATGAAGATCTCATGAAGGATGATGATGATTTGCAAGACACCAAAAATCTGCAAAAACGGATTGTTGAACAACCTATCATTCAGCTGCCTAATAATCACATTCCCAAGGCGTTAATCCCACTTGAGAAGCTCTTTGATCACAATGATGTCTCAGTCAAGCCACAGTTGGCTGAAACATAAGCAGAATTGGAAGATTTCAATTTGGGCACAGAAAAATAACCAAGGTATGTGAAGTTGTCAAAAGCTTTATCAAAAGAAAGAAAGGTTGAATAACATAAGTTGTTTTGTGAATTTGTTGTTGTTTTTGCCTGGAAATATGAGAATATTAAGACATATGATACAACTATCATTGAGCATAGGATACCATTGAAGGATGGTACTAAGCCATTCAGGCAGAAAATAAGACAAATCAATCCACTATCGTTACTAGTGATGGAGAAGGAAGTGAAGAAACTTTTGGATGCCAAAATCATCATTCCATTGAGATACTCATATTGGGTTGCAAATTTAGTTCTAGTAATAAAGAAGAGTGGTGAAGTCAGACTATATGTAGATATCAGAAATCTTAACAAATGCTCCAAGAAAGATAATCATCCATTGCCAAAAATGGAGCATATTCTTCAAAAGGTAACTGGGCCGGACATAATTTCCATGTTAGATGGGTTTTCTGAGTACAATCATGTCTCTTTTTGGCCAGAAGACCGAGAGAAGACAACATTCGCTACTTCTTGGGGAACATTCATGTATGCAAAGATGCCATTTGGGCTTATGAATGACGAAGCTACTTTTCAGAGTGTTATGTGTTGAGAATTTGGAGGGCTGGTGATTAATTCAAATTCTCTACTTGATAATTACTTGTGAACATACTTGAGCTACTTATGTCTTCTCTTTGTTATATTATTTAGTCTTTCATCAAATCAATTATCAAAATACACAAGACATAATATTAGGCTCCTAGAGCCAGAGAAAAACCTCTCCCTCGTGGAGAGGAAAACCCACAAAGAATTCTTCTTATAGATCTTCAAATGTCAAGTACCATGACCAAGACTCAGACCTTGACCTAGATATGCTTCCAAGACCTTGTCACTTCTTCTCACAACAATGATCCTCTTCCTCTGCATTAACTTCTCTAATCTGTAAAAACATCTTCACTTGACATATGCTTGAAGCTGTAGACAGGAAGGTAAATCATAGATTTACCTTCCTCTTTTACTTATACTTTATGATTGCTTTCTTCTTCAAGTTATCACTAGACCATCACAATTTTCTGTGTATACTTCATCATCTCTCGTTCATAGTTTCTATTACATCACAAAAATCCACTCCATCCTGCCTTTATCCACGCATTTGAAACCAACTCTGTCCACGAAGCTGCTTCAACAGATAATTTTTTATACGATGTGTTCCATAATATTATTCCCTGAACAGTGATGTCGTTATTGATCCTTAAATCTACACCTTATTCTCATATGGAATCTACAACTATACTCAGAATAAAATCTGCACCTTATTCACTTCCAGAATCTGCAACTATGCTCAAAATATCCGCACTGATTTTCTTGTCTAAAGTCTACACTTAGAGTAATCCGCATTTGACTAGACTTCATCACACTTTTCTTTACCTCAGATGTATCCTTGTTATACTATGTCCTTGACCCGCATTTATATCCTCTCGAAAATTCATGTCAATCACAGATGTAATTGTATATTGAATCAGAGTGATCCGTACATCTGTTCATGTTCAAATAGGTCGCAGATCATGTGTATATATAGTGCACTGTTCTTTCCTCTAGGCTGACCATACAGTCACTTATTGAGCCGACTTCATCACTGAGATTTAGGCCGACTAGAGAGAGGTTATTCCACCTTTGAGAGAACTGTTCTTCACGATATGTAGAGCTTGTCTTCCAACATTGTTTGAGGGTTGTTATGTGCCCTTCTTCCACAAGGTCTTGGAGCATATATTGCTAGACTAGATCCTTCATGTAAATGACACTTAATTATATTTTATACCTAGAAGACACAAACATAATAGACATAAATAAGAAGTCTATTAACCTATATAATAAAATCTTGCTCATGAAACCCATGAAGAAATTACAAAAAAATTGCATTTTATTATCTTTGTCTTCTTCTTTACATAAATACATAATTACATAGTCATTATGAAGACCGACCCAGTTACACTTTTAAACACTAAGGAATTTGCATTCATTGGAGAAAATGAAAAATTATTGGCCATCTATTTGGATGATATTACTGTTTTTTCAGCTTCAGATCAAGAACACCTTCAGCACTTGAGACAAGTATTTGTTAAATACATAAAATATGATATATCATTGAATCCAAAGAAGTCTCATTTTTCTCTCAAATAAGGTAAGATGTTGGGTCACATAGTTTCCAAAGATGGAGTGAAAATTGATCCTAGAAGAGTGATTGCAATACAAGATTTACACTTCCAATATCCAAGAAAGAGCTTCAATCTTTCCTTGGTAAGATCAATTTCTTAAGAAGGTTCATTCCAAATTTTTCTGAAGTGGTGAAACACATTACTTGCATGTTGAAGAAGGACAAAGAATTCAAGTGCACAATTTAATCCATAAATTCATTTGAGATGATCAAAAAAGCTATCATTGAAGCACCTCAATTCGTAAGCCCTGAATACTCAAAGCCCTTTTTTATCTTCTCATTTCCCTCCCAAGATAATATTGCTACTGTTTTGTTACAAAAATATTCATAAAATAAGGAATCCCCCATAGCATTTTTCACCAGAGCTCTTAGAGATGCAGAATTAAAGTATGAAATGTTGGAAAAGCATTCCTATGCATTAGTGAAAGCTCTGAAGGATTTTAGAGTTTATATTTTGCATCCTCAAGTTATTTCCTATGTACCTTCATCTGATGTTAGAGAGATATTAGTTCAGCCTAATATTGATGGAAAAAGAAGTAAGTGGGTGACTAAATTTCTTGAGTTTGATTTAGAGATAAAGCTTACTATAATAATCAAAGGTCAAGGATTAGCCAAACTAATAACTAAAGAAAATTGTAGAGTTTTGGGCTTGAATTTCATGGATGACAATCTAGAAGGGAAAAATTTTGAACCTATTAACAACATCGCAATGGAGGTAAATAATTTTGAGTGCGGTTGGTATAAAGATATCATCTATTTTTTGTAGCATTTTAAACCTCCTCCAAATTATGATAAAAGCAAAGTAAGATCTTTGAAGTTGAAAACTATTAAATTCTAAATCAAAGTTAACTGTTTATATTGGAAATATCCTACAAGTTTTTTTTTTAGATGCATTGATCCAGATGAGTCCAAGAAAGTTATTTTTGATATGCATAGTAGTGTGTGTGGAGGTCATAAATATTAGAGAACTACTACATAAAATATATTGAGAGATGGCTATTTTTGGCCTAGCTTATTTTCTTATGTATGTGCTGAGGTGAGAGCATGTGAAAAATGTCAGAAGTTCACTGGTAAGAAACATTTAAAGTCTTTGCCTCTCAAGCCCACAGTTGTTTCTACACCTTTTCAGCAATGGGGCTTAGATTTCATCGGTGAAATTCATCCACCATCAAATGGACAACATCGTTGGATTCTTGTTGCAACTAATTACTTCACCAAATGGATTAAAGCAATACCTACTAGGAATGATACTCATAAAGTTATCATCAATTTTATGGAGGGAATCATAACCAGATTTGGATTTCCATCAAGGTTAGTAGCATATAATGCAACTTCTTTTAAAGCTACTCCATTGGTACATCTATGTGAAGATTATGGTATTTAGTTCACTCACTCTACAAATTACTATCCCCAAGGGAATGGTTTAGCTAAATCATCAAACAAAAGTTTGGTAAGAATTATCACCAAAATATTGGAGCAAGACAAGAAAGCCTAGGACTCAAAACTGAAGTTTTCTTTATGGGCTGACAGTGTGACAATCAAAAATTCTATTAATACATCACCTTTTCAAATGGTTTATGGAACTAATGTTGTTTTTCCAGTTCAGTTGGCCATTCCTATAGCTAAATTTTTTCAAGATCATAAAGCTGAGCTAGATGACATTGCGAGGATAATTTATCAGATCATAGAAGTGCAGCAAAAGCGAGAACAACAATATGATTTGGTGAGAAAATATCAGCAAGCTGTAAAGCAAGTTTTTTATAAAGGAACCAAAAGAGAATATTTTCAGATTGGAGATCTAGTGTTGAAATGGGATGCACAACATCAAGATCTAGGTAAGAATTCCAAATTTCATGCTTTATGGCTTGGTCCTTTTAGAATCTCAAATATTATGCAGAACAATACTTTTGAGTTGCAACATATTGATGGGACAAAATTGTTTGGAGGCCCATTCAATAGGCGCTTTCTCAAAAAATTCTTTTACTAAGGTTTTTGGTGGTCTAAGTTCACTATAAATACTAGTGTGTTTCATAATAAGACTCCATAGCCAAATGACAAGGCACTGAAACTACAAAAGATTTTTAGAGCCTTGCAGGGAGATCTCTATCCCATGTGGAGCCAATGTTAGCACAGTTATTTGCTAAGTCATGAGTCTATTTTAAATTTATTGTTTTTAGGATTAGACTTTGAAATTTTCAAAAAAAAATTGGTCGCTACCGAAATTTCCGGTACTGCCTGTTTTATCCTTTTCGGACAGTCTGTTATATTCTTGTTTACGTATGTTTTTCTTTTATTCCGATGTTTCCGGAAATTCCGGTAACATCCTTTGTTTTTAAAAATAAACAAAAAAAGCGCATTCGCTTTTTTTCAAGCCACATGTTATGGTGTAAATACGTTTCAAATCTTTTTTTTAATGATTTATATCTTGTGATAGGAGTCATATGCGATTATTTTTGTTTAAGTCAAGTCATGGTATACATGTAATGATTAGGTGTTAACCCGCAGTAATAAACCCAATCGCTAATATTGTCTTGTCTATCATCCAAGTCAGTTAATCTCATGTCAAGGTACGTGTTTTTCGAATGGAGAAGATCGTGGATCATCAAACTTAATGCAATGACCGTTTAGTTGGTCGAATAGTAGCACTACAAGAAATTTAGGTCAATAATCAGCAAAGACAACGGAGGTGACTTCCAGTCACAAGTCCGCTTGCCTCAAGCCATATGTAGCATTCCATATGAATATACACAACCAATAGAAGATAATGATGGCCATCACATGGTACACACTACGGTCAGGAATATTTTCCATAATTAAAATCGATTTGCATGGGGTGATGAACCATGGTTGTTGTTTTAAAACCACCGAAAAAGCAAGAGCATTATTAGTTGAGAGTTTAACTGTTGGAGATCGAGCTTCATAGAGTTGAAGTTTGAGGAGTCTAGATTTCAGATAGGATTTCAGAGGAAAACACAATCAAAACTTGTAAGGTGAAGCTCTTCTAGCTCTGCCACCTATCAGTTTCAGAGGCAGAGTCATTAATTTCTAAATATGACTAAAAGAGGTGGGATGATAAAACGAATTTAGCCACAGGGTGCTGACCTAGTGGCTGCAAATTCGAAGGTGAGAAGCTTGTTTATCCAGGTAGGGTGGTATTATTTGTGCACCAAACTAGGAATCTCTCACTTAGGAGTATCTCAAGAGTTTGCAAACTCTTTCAATGGATAGGAAGCCACAGTCTATGGTATTACACTGCAAGTTTCACTAGACCCAATTGTTGAGGCATTTAACCTTCCACGGGAAGGAGATATGTGGTTTAAAGGTCAAGTTATCATTGGAGGATATCTGAACAATTTACTTAAGGATGCACATAGAGATCCAAATTGGGCTAAGGGAATTCCAAGAAGCTATCTAAAAAATGACTGGGCAGAAGCTATTAAACTTATCAATATTTACCTCACTTGTGAAAGGAGGTATACAGTTGTGTTTCTTTATCATATGAGATTTATTTTTCATGTGCAGGTATGAAGACCTTAAATCTGCCATAATTCTTGCTGAAGAGTCTGACAAAGGTGTCAGCAAGGATCCAAACTCACACTGTTGCTTCAGAACATAGCTTGTATGATTAAATAATGAAATTCATTAAAAATTAATAATTATTAGCTTCAGAATAAAATTGAAATTCATTAAAAATTAAAAATTATTATTAAATTGAAATTAATGAACAAATTTAAAATTCGGAAAATTAATTATTAAATTAATAAACATATAATATTATTCTATTATATATCTATAAATATTTTATTAGAATAACAAAATTTATATAAAAAAATTTATTATAAAATTATTAGAGTTAAATTATTTATTTAATAAAGTAAAGATAATAATATTAATTAATTAATCAATCGGCTCTTCCTCCTCTCTTTTCACTTCACTATTTTTACCTTGTACTTTGCGTCCTTCTTTCACTCTTCATTCCTCATCGTGTCCTGAAGATGGATCCCTGTTGGATTCGAACCGTCGACCATTGTTTTATCACACTGTGGAAAATCTGGAAACTTCATTAATAGCTTGTATCATCAAGCTCTCATCAAGGTTTTAGTTGAAGAAGAGTTCAGGAAAAGAAATCAAGCCTAGGACCATTTCTTGTTTTATAGGGTAGGCCAACCTGCACCTACACCTCCAGTTTCACAAAAACACCACCAGGTTGCAAAAAGAACCAAGAGGAAGGCTACAAACGAGAAGATCTATAAGGCCAAGAGTAGGAAAGAAAAGGTTTTTGTAGTCAAGGATGAGAGAAAGTTGGAAAAATGAGAGAGCTCCTCGGAAGATAAACCCAAGTCTATGAAAATGGTGCTCCCCATTCCTACTTTTCCTAATGTCTACACTAGAGCTCGAAGAGGAAGGTCTCCAACTGCAAAGAAATTTAAAGCATAAATGCTACCAAAAATTCTGGAAGAAGATATTCAGCAGAAAATTTAGAAATATTATCACCCTACAAAATCTAATGAAGACATCCTCAAATATGTTGGATATGAGATCAACAGTAATAAGAAGAAAGAGGAAGCCAAACTTGTTGCTGGTACTAGAAAAATGCATACCAGAGACAGTAACAAGTTTAGGCTTAAGTCCAAGGCTCTAACAATCCAAGCTTAATGACATAGGTCATTGATATTGAAGGTATATCTAAAGGGTTAAAGAGAGAAAAAACCAAGAAGAAAGATAAAAACAAAACCCCTTCAGAGCAGCACTCGGAACCCTCAAAGAGAAGAAAGATCCAAAAGGGTTCTAAGGAGGAGAAGGCCATTATCACGGAAGCATCAACAAGAAAATCCAGATCAAGATCAATTTTTCATAGCAAGACAGACTTGGACAAGCTTGCTGAAGTTGCAACCCACATGGAAGGAAGGTAAAAAAAAAAATTGATAAAACACCTTTTTGCCTATCAAGTACAATTTTGAACAACAGCTTATATGTCAAAGAATATAAGCTTTCACAGGTTTTTCAGCATTTTTTGTGCATTTTTTTAAAATAAACAGAGTGCTACCGTAAATTCCAGTAGCATTCGAGCTTTTACACAGTTACAGGTTTTTACCGGAATTTCCGGTAGTGCCTGTTTTAACTGAATTTTGACACTTGTCAACAAAATTTCCGAGCCATTTAAGGAAGGATAAAGACCCATAACC